>JBBPBX010065240.1:0-20009 GCA_038048925.1 Garcialebias charrua | reverse complement strand
ACATTTGTTCAGAATATTTAGATCTTTCAATATCTGGCATTATTTTACATTATACTTGTTAAAAACCATTTATTAAAACTGTTTAACATCAAGAAAATCAATAAGCGAAATTAGATTTTAGAGATTTTATGCAAATAAAACACTGCATTTGAACATGAATTACAGATTTTGCATCACAAATTAACAATTTCAACACTATAGAACATATTTACAATGTTTTTTTTATTCTCACTTATTTTTACAAATAAGAAACAGACTAACAATTCAAATTATTTACAGGCGAATTTCCCCTCCCTACATTTCTCATTATCTTCTACACAAACAAAGTACAAACTGATGAATATTATATCTTATAGACTTGATATACTATTCCAAAAACAAAATAAAATATAAAAAATAAAATAAAACTATATCATATTATATGTACCCAGTATAAAACTATTATCCACGAAGTAACAGCCCTCATTCATTCAGAAATAAAATTCAAAAAGTTATTAGATTGTTAGATCAAATGTTTTTTCAGCTTTTTCTTCAGAAGAACAAAAAGAAACTTCTCCAAATTCAAATCATCCAGGAATCTCCTTATTGTCTTTTTATTCCTTGAAATACATTTGTTTTTTGCTGAATCTTTGCTCTGCTGCTCATGTTTTCCTGCTCAAGCTGCACTCTGTTCGTGCTGAAGACAAAAGACTCGCTTTCCAAGGCGCTTGCAGCTGAGGGAGGGTGATTACCGTAATACCAGCAAAAACAGCCTAAAAGCGCACGTTTTTTTCTTTCAACCACCGTTTGAATTTTTCTGATAGCACAAACGGTTGCAGAGTTACGGTAATCTAAAAATAGCTTTGGAAAACGTGTGGAAAAGGTGTCGGCGGAGACACCGTCGGTTCCATAGGGATAAAGAGATTGAAGCTGCGATAGGTAAACATAAAACAAACAAATCACCTGGCAGTGATGGGTTTCCATCTGAATTCTATAAAGTTTTTAAGGAGGAACTTAAACCTTTGCTTAGTGCATGTTTTAACTGGACTCTTAAGGATGTAATGGCTCCTCCATCATGGAGGGAGTCAATTATTACACTTTTACCCAAACAGGGCGGAGATAAGGAACAATGCAAGAACTATAGGCCCATATCATTAATGAATGTGGATTATAAGATATATACAGTACCTCAATTATCAGTAAGAGGCTTGAGACCTTTCTACCAGACTTGATCGATGTAGATCAAACTGGTTTCATTAAAGGACGTCAAACCCAAGATAATATAAGGAGAACACTCCACATTATTGACCATGTTCAAAACAATAGAATTAAGTCAGTTTTAATTAGTTTGGACCAAGAAAAAGCATTTGACAGTGTAAGCTGGACGTTTTTGTATGAAGTGTTGAAACGTTTTGGATTTAAGGATGACTCGGTTCAGTGCATAAAAACACTATATAATAAACCTACAGCCAGAATCAAGGTAAATGGCAGCTTATCAAACAGGATACAGCTTGAAAAGGGAACTAAGCAGGGGTGTGTGTTATCTCCCTTGCTTTTTGCCTTGTATGCTGAGCCTCTTGCACAAGCAGTAAGACAAAGTGCAAACATACAGGGTGTTACAATAGCAGGAGAAGAGCATCGCATAGGACTTTTTGCTGACGATGTTATGATCTTCCTCCAGAATCCAGAACTCTGCTTTGCAAATTTAATGGATTTATTTCAAACATATGAGCGTTATTCCGGCTATAGAATAAATATATCTAAGACACAAATATTATCATTCAACTATTTGCCCTCTCAGAAAATCAGAACAAAATATAGATTGAAGTGGAATGCTGAATCTCTTAAATACTTAGGTGTAATCTTGACCAAGACATTCCCTACAACATTTGATGCAAATTATAACAAAATTGAAGGTGATATTAAAAAAGACTTAGATAGGTGGTATACCTTGCCAACAGATTTTAGTTCTCGAATACAAATTATTAAAATGAATATTCTTCCCAGACTGATGTATTTGTTTCAGTCACTTCCAATTCCTGTCCCACAAAGCATATTCAAAACGTGGGATAAAATTATTTCAAGATTCACATGGAGTGGAAGAAAGCCACAAATAAAATACACAACTTTGCAGTTCCCAAGGAACAAAGGAGGAATGGCCCTGCCCAACTTGAAAAATTACTTTATTGCAGCTCAACTAAGACCGCTTGCTTGTTGGTGTAGACCGGAATATGAATCTAGATGGAAAGAAATCGAAAGAGAAATACAAGGGTATAAAATTCAAATTCTTATTTCTAACAAACTGCTGGCAGCATCTTTCATGGATAAAATGAATACAATTCTAAAATTCACTTTAGAAACATGGTACTCCATTATAGAAAAATATAATTTAAAAGACAAGGCTCTGCTGTTGAAATGGTTCAGGTATGATACCAAGTTTAAACCAGGACAAATGGATCAAGTATTCAAACAGTGGGAAATAAAAGGAATCACTACAATTTTTACTCTTTTGAAAAATGGACAATTAATGAGTTTTCAAGAATTAAAATTAAAATATGATTTAGAAGATAGAGATTTTTTTTAGGTATTTACAAATAAGAGACTACTACACAAAGCAAATTAAACAAAAATTACTCGACACAAATTATGGTGTCATTGGAGTAGTGATAGACTCATATTTACAAAAAAAAGTCAAACCCATCTCGGCTTTTTATAATTCTTTGGGGGAATGTAGAGAGGAAACAACACTGTATCTGAAAAAGAAATGGGAAACAGAACTGAAGATTATTATACAAGATGAAGAATGGTTCCAAATGTGTAAAATTCAGCAAAGTACAACAAATTCACTCTCATGGAGGGAGTTTTGTTGGAAAAATCTAACAAGGTTTTTTATAACACCTAAAATTAAAAGCAAACAGACTTCTACATTACAAGAATGTTGGAGACTATGTGGAGAAATAGAAGCCAATCACTCACATATTTTTTGGAGTTGTACAAAAATAACTGGATACTGGAAACAAGTAAGGTCAACATTGTCTAAAATTTTGGGTTATGCAATTCCAAATACATGTCTAGTAATGTACTTGGGGAATATAATGGATGTAGTGAGGAAGGAAGATATGTTTTTGACAAAGGTAATCCTGGCTGCTAGTAAAAAGGCAATAACAAAAAGATGGTTGAAGCCAGATCCACCTAACCAAGAAGAGTGGATGAGGATTGTGGAGGAAATTTCAATAATGGAAAAAATCACAAATAATCTTAGACTGAACGGTCTTAAATATGATAAACAATGGGAGAAATGGACCCAATTTCGATGTGGCACACACAACAATGTAAATACAGATGTTTGATGAATGAATACTTGTAAAATGATGTTAGGAAAAAAAATCCGGATTGTTGTTGTTTTCTGTTTTTGTTTTGTTTTGGTTCTGGTTCTGATTTATTTTATTTTGTGAGTTTTTGTTTTTCACAGAGGTTTGAGTTGTACATGTATTTAGTTGATTTTGCAAAAAAATAATAAAAATTAAAGTATTAAAAAAAAAAAAAAAGATGGCGCCTCCTAACAGTCTGAACCATGGCTTTCCTCTGAATCAAATCAGTGACATTAAAAAACACAATATAGTGGTCAGACACAGCCAGGTCAACAACAGAGGACACACCAGATGTATACTATATATATACTGTATATATACTATATAACGTATATACTATATATTTACTGTAAATGGTAAATGGAGCTTATTTATATAGCGCTTTCTAGCCCCCTGTGAGGAGCCCCAAAGCGCTTTACAATACCAACCATCCACCCATTCATACACGCATTCATACACCGGTAGCGGCAGACTGCCATGCAAGTATACTGTATATGTATCAGAGTCAGAGAGTCTTTATTGTCATTTGCACCGCATGTGGTACATGTGATGAAAACGAGATTATGTACACGGGGTCCCAGTTACATCCAACAACAAATGCAAGAGAAAAACAGTAATAACATCTAGAATTAACTAAGAAAAACATCAACTAGTAATACACTAAGCCTAATATAGTGGGAATAAACAGCAGCACGAACATGAGTTTGTATGAGCAGATGGTCACAGATGAACACAGCAACAAGAAAACAGATCAGCATCAGCATGATGTGATATTTTGCAGTGTTTATTTTTATTTTATTTTTATTTATTCATGAGTCTAACAGCCTCAGGGTAGAAGCTGTTCCTCAGTCTAGTGGTTCTACACTTGATGCTCCTCAACCTCCGTCCTGAGGGGAGTGGGGCAAAGAGTGAGTGTGCTGGGTGAGTGAGGTCTTTCATGATGCAGGTGGCTCTTTTCCTGCATCTGGAGGTGTAAATGTCTGTGATGGTGGGGAGACTGACTCCAACAGACTTCTGTGCAGCCTTCACCACTCTCTGTAGAGCTTTCCTCTCTTCAACTGTGCAGCCTCCATGCCACACGTTGATGCTGGAGCACAGGACGCTCTCCACTGCACACCTGTAGAACGAGGTGAGAACTGGGCTGCTCAGACCAGCACGTCTCAGCCGTCTGAGGAAGTAGAGTCTCTGATGACCTTTCTTGATCAGGCTGGTGGTGTTGTTGCTCCAGCTGAGGTTGTCATTCATGTGTACACCCAAGTATTTGTAGCTGGAGACCACTTCCACTGCAGACCCACCTATTTTCAGTGGGGCGTGGGTGTGTTTATTCCTTCTGAAGTCCACAATCATCTCCTTTGTCTTCTTCACATTCATGTGAAGATTATTCTCTCTTTTTGGCCCCCCTTCAGACATTACATCAGACCGGGGCCCGCAGTTTGTTTCTGAACTTTGGTCTACCATGGCCAAGAGTCTGGGGACTAACGTTCACAGGACCACCGCTTACAACCCCCAAGCTAATGGTTTGTGTGAACGGTTTCACAGATCATTGAAAGCTGCACTGCGTGCTGCATTGACCGGTGACAACTGGATTGACCGTCTTCCCTGGGTTTTGTTGGGTTTACGTACCGCAACCAAAGAGGACCTGAGCTCTTCCCCGGCTGAACTGGTTTTCGGTCAACCTGTGCGCGTCCCCGGTGAGTTTTTACCTGAGGTACCCTCACCACAGTTTGCTCCACCGTTGCTCCATTTTTCACCTCAGGAGGCCCCTTTTCGTGTCCCCGGCCCGGTACACCATTGTTTACCGCAGTCATTTGTCCCTAAGAGTCTGGAGTCCTCTAAATTTGTTTTTGTCAAACACAATGCACACAGGACACCACTACAGCCTTTGTATGATGGACCGTTTCGGGTTCTTCAACCAGGTCCAAAACATTTCCTTTTAGATTTAGGGGGTCGTACTGAGACTGTCTGTATCGATAGGCTTAAACCAGCTCATGTTGTGTCAGATGATCAGGTTGTTACGGCCCAGGCTCCTCGCAGGGGCAGACCTCCATCCACATTGTTAACGGACTGCTGTCCCCCTGCCAGAGACTCTCAACGTCCATTGGAGCCCGAATCTTCTGCAGGCCCTCCTCGGAGCCCTCCGCTTCATCAGACTGGTTCTGCAGGGCCCAGGTTCAGCCGTTCTGGTCGTTTAATCAAACCTAAAATGCGGGACTAGTGATGGACCTTACTGGGTGTTCTGGGGGGGCGTGTGTGGTGGACCACTAGGGGGCTCTACTCACACCCAGTGGACCGAATGTGTTACAGGATGCTTTTATTGTGAAAGGTCCAGAGGACCGGATGTTGTGTTGGTATATAAGGCGGTGTTGGGTGGTTTTCCCGCCAGTTTGTAGTAGGAGTTGATTAAAGTGAAGAACTGCATCCCGTCTCCTGTGTCGTCTCTTCACCACCTCCTACAATCATTTAATTTCTTCACAGCAGTTTTTTTAGCAGTATATGAGTACATTTGTATATGAGTATATAAGTATATTATTTATATGCATTTTATAGACTGAAGTTAGAATCATGTTTATGTGTATATTTGTAGTGTATGTGTAAGATGTGAAGAGGAAAACAGGGTGACACATATTTTCTTCACTTTAATTCATAGATCTATTTAAAGTTATAGAGGCAACAGACTGAGATACCAGTTTTATTTTCTCTTCATTGGCTTCCAGTCCATTTTTGAATTGATTTAAAAGTTTTATTTTTCACATTTTAAGCTCTGAATGCTCTCGCCCCACCTTGTTTAACTGATCTAATATATTTTTGTGACTATAAGAGGACTTTAAGGTCAACTAATGCCTCTTCACTGTTTGTCCCAAACTCCAAATACAAATGTTGGGGTAACTGGGTCTTTTCAGTCACTGCACCAAGGCTCTGGAACCAACTACCACAGTACTTGCGCTCTATCACTGATCTTTTTTTTTTCATTTATCTGATCTTAAAATATTTTTATCCAGGCAGGCTTCTAATACCTTGTGCTTCTCTCTCTTGCATTGTTATATTGTTTTTGTTTTTATTGTTGTATTGTGTAGCATATTGTAAACCTTTTCATGGTTGGAAAGGGCTCTAGAAATAAATGTTGGTTGATTTAATTCATTTTTTCCACACTTTTTTTTTTTTAGTTTAAGTTTATTCATTTTACAAAATGTGATACAACAAATGACAAGCAAATGAAAAGAATAAAAAATATATAAGGTGTAAAATGAAAAGGTAGCAGATGAAGAAAATATCTTATTAAATCTGCTCCTATCTATCTAATACAAACTAATTGCTCTCTAATAACAAAATAAGTAAATAACTCGTTTAACCAACAATATATGGATTACTCAGTTACATTCAATCATATTTGTTTAACAATTCAACTTTGACAATTTTCTTAAATACAGAAATTGATTTAGCTTCTTTAAATACTGGCATTAAATTATTCCACAATGTTACGCCTTGTATTACTGTAGTTCTTCCCTTCAAACTTGTTCTGAACTGTGGTTTAACAAACACATCTTTACCCTTAAGATTGTAACAGCTTGTTCTTTTCACAAAAAAACTTTGAATATTTGATGGTAGTATATTATTATGTGCTCTATACATAAGTAACAAAATGTTGTAATCGACCAAATCATAGAATTTTAGTAGCTTCATTTGAGAAAATAATATACCAGAAGGGTGACAATAATGATTTCTGGTTATAATTCTCACAATCTTTTTTTGCATAATAAAAATAGGCATTGTATTGCTTTTGCATGCTTTTCCCCATACACTTACACAATAAATCAAATGTGGGACAATCAATGAATTATATAACAGATACAAAGATTTATCATTTAGTAGATATCGAACCCTATAAAGTACTGCAATTGATTTAGATATTTTTGTTTTAACTAAATTTATATGTTGTTTCCATGATAAATTATCATCAATAATAACACCCAAGAATTTTACCTCATTGACTCTGCGTATTTCTGAATCATCGATAAAAAATGGAATGTCTATTGATTTATTTTTATTGCTAAATATCATGTAGTATGTTTTATCCAAATTTAATGATAATTTGTTGAGTCTAAACCAGTTTTGAATCTTTACAAACTCCTTCATTAATAAATCCATTACTTGTTCAATAGTGTCTCAACTTCTAGAATAAACTTTTAATACAGGAGACTCTGTTCCATAATCAATACATCTTATTAGCCTTTATTTAATGAGGCAAATCCCATTGAGATCACCAATTTCTTTTGCAATAAAGGTCTAGGCCTGAAAGCAACCTAACATGCATGTTTGTGGACTGTGGAGGGAAACTGGATCACTGAGAGAAAACTAACACAAACATGAGGATAATATGCAAATAACACACAGAAAGATCCCAGGTCCAAACCAGGGACTGTTGTGAGGCAACAGTTCTAACCACTAAACTACAGTGCTGCCAATACTGTACAGTATATGACTGAATCAAGCAAAAACTAAATCAAACATCTGATTGGTATTTTATAAAAAATGTTTTTACTCAATCAAAATCTGCTCTAAGCTAATGTATTTATGTATATTGCCTACAGTTACAATTAAACAACACAGTTACAGAATACAGTTGCAATTATTTGGAAGTTTTGATAAAATATTGTATTAATTTTTATTTTTTTAATTTTCAACGGCTTTAGTTCAACGTAAAGTTGGTCTGTAACCTGTATGGAACATATTCTAATCTAAATTTCTAATTATAATTTTAAAACAGAACTCATAAAACAATGTAGATGATAGACAGTAAATACATGAGATAATCGCTATGCTTAAATATTTAGAGGGATTTAAAACACAGACTGCTAATGGATGGGATACGCATTTGTGAGTGTTTTGCATCATTTTGTAGAACTACGTGCATTTCCTGTCATCTGCTGCATGTGCACAGTATACATAGCTTACCTACATGCAAAAAAAAATCCCACAGCCTTGCTCTGAGCTCTGCCATTTGACCATTATTCAACTTACATTGAATCCTTGTTGATCTGGATTAAAAAATATATTATCCATCCTGCTGAAAAGGTGAGTTTATTTTCAGAAGAGAACTTACTTTAATGGAACTAATGTTTTTTTGCAGTAGAGCCTATATCTACATGTTATAAGATATCTATCTATTAATACCTGGACAATATTTTACTCATAGATTTAGCAGAGCAAACATATGGTTTTGTTTGACTTGGTTGTAAATGTATTTGAGGCCAACAGTCTTTGTTTGATGTTCTTGTCAGTTCTCAACATAAAAGACATTTGTTTATTTGAAGAAAATATAAAATAATAAAGATTAATACTTGCTCAAACTTGGGTTTGAGAGTTTACTGCAGTTGCACAAGTATCAAATAATAAATAATGCTAATAATTTAGGAAGTAATCTGAATTAAATGTATGCATTTATCTTTTTGATAAGGGAAGCATGGTGGCTCCGTTGGTAGAGCTGCTGCCTCTCAGCAAGAAAGTTGCCTGTTCAAATCCCAGCCGGTGTGGCCTTTTTGGGTGAAGTTTGCATGTTCTCTCCATGCATGTGTGGGTTTTCTCTGAGTATTCTGGTTTCCTCCCACAGACCAAAAACATGCATTTTAGGCTGATTGGGAACTCTGAATTGTCTCTAGTTGTTAGTGAAAGTGAATGGTTGTTTGTCTCATTTGTCTCTACGTGTCCTTGTGATGGACTGGAGACCTGTCTAAGGTGTCTCCCACCACTTGCACAGTGACTGCTGGATATGGACACCAGTGACCCCCATGACCCGAAAAGGAATAAGTGGATAAAGATAATGGATGGATGTATCTTTTTGATAACTATGTTTTTTCTCCTCCAGATGATGGGGAACTCTTCATTAGGCAATGAGTCCATCGTAGATCCATCTTTCAGCTACATCTGCTTTGTCACCAGCCCAGGCATGTTCATTTTCAGTGCTTTTTGTGCTACTCATTTCATCCTGCTCTTCCCTCTCTGCATCGTCGTCCTCCACATCGGTCTGCAACAACTGAGGAAAAAGCGGCACTCCTTCTCAAGGGTGACAATAAGTCACAGTGACAGTTTTGCATATCACATGGCCAGCATCGAGCTCTTTGGTGTTTTGGGAAATATTATCTGCATTTGGGGAAGCTACACTGAAAATGTTAACATATTTTCAAATGGTATGAATGTTTATGCCTTCACTTGGTATGGACAACTCTTCTTTCACATCCTAACCTGTGTAGAGCGCTACCTGGCAGTTGTTCAGCCCATCACCTACCTGAGCTTGAGAAAGAAAAAAGGGATCAGAATCCGAAATATCAGCATTGGCTGTGCCTGGCTTCTAAGCTTTGCAGGGTTTTGTGTTGTGATGATGAAAACATATATCTTTTTAGATACTTTCCTTCTATTGTTTACCACAAAAATCATCTTCTTTTGCAGTGTGTCAGTACTCTGTGTTTTGACTCGTCCAGGTCCAGGGGAAGGAGGCAATAGCAGGGCATGGGTTGATACATCAAAGCAGAGGGCATTTTACACCATTGGGATCATACTGGTGGTACTCCTGCTGAGACTATCCTTTAGTTTTGTTTGGGCTGGTTTAGAGTTCTCAGGAAAGCAAACTGAATGTTTGATTATTACAAGTTGTGTCTGGGCAGCTCTACTCAGCAGTTTGGTGTTACCTGTTCTTTTTCTGCAAAGAGCAGGGAAATTAAAGTGCTGTACAAATAAGATCCAGCGAGCACAAGATTTCCATGAATAGGATACATCTACAAACACAAAATAACATTAGAAATCAATTAGCCACATTTGTGTTAGTTTTCATGCTTTCACCTCTCCAGAAAGCTGGTTGAAGCAAATGTTGGTCCCTGTTAGATTGGAGTTCTTCCTCTCATGTATCATTGTAGTCTTCTGTCATCTATAAAAATTCACTTACAGATTAGCATTTTAAAAGTAGAAACATTCTAAATATGATTAAAATATGTTTAGACTGAACTAATTTGCATCTACTGTAATTATATTTACAAGAGCTTCTATTTATAACACAGAAAGGTTATTTTTTGTGAACTGACATTAGATGAACAAATTAAAATGAATTCATTTAAACAGAAATGAAATACTGTGATGGGCTTTATGACATGTCTGGACTCTCTCCTTCTCACTTATTGACTACAAACTTGTACAGGACTGATCTGGTATACAGAATAAAAAGATGTATGTATATATAAATGTAAATTGACTGTACTTATATAGCATCTTTCTATATTATCAAGATACTCAAAGCACTTTACAACACAATCTATGCCCCAATTTACCCATTCATACAGCTCTCTAACAGATTGTTACGACCGATGAAGATAAAAAAATAACAACATAACATAGATCTATACAAAGACTACCATATTTACCACCCTATAAGTCACATTTTTTTGCCTAATTTGCATGTCTTGAGACTTTTGCGGTGAAGAGACATATTTATGGATCCCCCCCCCATATTTTTAGACCAATTTTCAGCTGAGCTATGACAGTTTCCATTCATTCTGATGAAAAAAAATGGAGCAGTACTGCTTTTGGCCACTAGGGGCGCAGTAAAACTTTCGTCCACTAGGGTCCATCGACCGTTCCCAGCTCATGTGTACAACAGAAGTCTCCTCTGATCGGACTCACTCTGTAGCAGCACGGCCTCCTGCTCTCGGGAGGTTTGAACTACTGTTACCTTGTTAGCAAAATAGCTCATGAACCACACAACAGTTTTTGATGAAAATTACAGAAAGTAATCACTGGATGGACATTTACAACTGATTAGCATTAGGAGATGTTTGAACTAAAATTTGATTTATTTATAATTTATTTCTTATTTATTTTACAAACCGGATTCCAAAAAAGTTGGGACACTAAACAAATTGTGAATAAAAACTGAATGCAATGATATGGAGATGGCAAATGTCAATATTTTATTCGTAATAGAACATAGATGACATATCAAAAGTTTAATCTGAGTAAATGTAAAATTTTAAAGGAAAACTGTTGATTCAAAATTTCATAGTGTCAACAAATCCAAAAAAGTTGGGACAAGTAGCAATAAGTGGCTGGAAAAAGGAAATTGAGCATATAACGAACAGCTGGAAGACCAATTAACACTAATTAGGTCAATTGACAACATGATTGGGTATAAAAAGAGCTTCTCAGAGTGTCAGTGTCTCTCAGAAGCCAAGATGGTAAGAGGATCACCAATTCCACCATTGTTGCGCAGAAAGATAGTGCAGCAATACCAGAATGGTGTTACCCAGCGTAAAATAGCAAAGACTTTTAAGTTATCATCATCAACCGTGCATAACATCATCAAAAGATTCAGAGAATCTGGAACAATCGCTGTGCGTAAGGGTCAAGGCCGTAAAACTCTACTGGATGCTCGTGATCTCCGGGCCCTTAAACGTCACTGCACCTCAAACAGGAATGCCACTGTCAAGGAAATAACAGAATGGGCTCAGGAATACTTCCAGAAAGCATTGTCAGTGAACACAATCCACCGTGCCATCCGCCATTGCCAGCTGAAACTCTACAGTGCAAAGAGGAAGCCATTTCTAAGCAAGCTCCACAAGCTCAGACGTTTGCACTGGGCCAGGGGTCATTTAAAATGGAGTGTGGCAAAATGGAAGACTGTTCTGTGGTCAGATGAGTCACGATTTGAAGTTCTTTATGGAACACTGGGACGCCATGTCATCTGGACCAGAGAGGACAAGGATAGCCCAAGTTGTTATCAACGCTCCGTTCAGAAGCCTGCATCACTGATGGTATGAGGTTGCATGAGCGCTTGTGGCATGGGCAGCTTGCATGTCTGGAAAGGCACCATTAATGCAGAGAACTATGTTCAGGTTCTAGAACAACATATGCTCCCATCTAGATGTCATCTCTTTCAGGGAAGACCCTGCATTTTTCAACAAGATAATGCCAGACCACATTCTGCAGCAATCACAACATCATGGCTACGTAGGAGAAGGATCCGGGTACTGAAATGGCCAGCCTGCAGTCCAGATCTTTCACCTATAGAGAACATTTGGCGCATCATAAAGAGGAAGGTGCGACAAAGAAGGCCCAAGACGATTGAACAGTTAGAGGCCTGTATTAGACATGAATGGGAGAGCATTCCTATTTCTAAACTTGAGAAACTGGTCTCCTCTGTCCCCAGACGTCTGTTGAGTGTTGTAAGAAGAAGGGGGATGCCACACAGTGGTAAAAATGGACTTGTCCCAACTTTTTTGGGATTTGTTGACGCCATGAAATTTTGAAACAACATATTTTTCTCTTAAAATGATACATTCTCTCAGTTTAAACTTTTGATCTGTGATTTGTGTTCTATTCTCAATAAAATATTAGATGTTGGCACCTCCACATCATTGCATTCAGTTTTTATTCACAATTTGTTTAGTGTCCCAACTTTTTGGGAATCTGGTTTGCACGTTTGGAAGAGCCGTCAAAACTAAACTATTTAAATCAAGCTGATTTGAACATTACCGGTACGTTAAATTTTAAAGGTAAAGTTCAGCTCAGAAATATTGTTGCTATAATGTCAGCAATCAAATACATTTTTTTAGGTGTTCATCTTGCTAAATTTTAAAGAAATGCGTTCCCACCCGTGTGGGTGCACGTAGCAAAACTAATTTTTAAATCCAGCTGATTTGACAATTACGTTCATTTATTAAGGAAAAGTTCAGCTCAGACACATCTTTGCTATAATTTTCAGCAAACAAATAATTGTTTTTACCGTGTTAATCTTGTTAAAGTCCTTCCGTGCACGCTCCTGCGGCCATGTCACAACCAAACCATTTTTGGCAAAACACCGGCCCACATTTCCGGGTTGTCAGCGGTGGCGCATAATAGATGCAACGTATACGGAGGTGCGACATGTTTAGGGATTTTTCCACTTTATTGGACATAATTGGACTAATGCGACATATAGGGCGGTGCAACTTTTCAGGCGGAAAGTGCAGTAATCAGAGCTTTTAGATCACACTCATCAACTGATGGGACACACATAGGATGTCATGAGGCGTTCAGTGTCTTGCCCAGGGACACTTCAGCATGTTACTGCTGGTGGAATCGAACCCTAAACTCTTGCATTGGAGGATGACTGCTCTAACCACTCAACCACATCCACCCCTACATATGTATGTATGCAAGCATGTATCGATAGATTAATACATGGATGGATGTTTCTATGCATGTTTGGATGGATGGCTTTATGAATACAGTAAATTGGCTTAACTGAATGATGTAGTGCTACAATTAAACATAATTGAATATAAGGTTTATTCTAAGATCATCCATTCATCCATCCATCTATCCATCCATCCATCTTATACTGCTTATTCATAGTCGGGTAGTAGAGGAAACAGGTCCAGGAAAGAAACCCCAGACATCCCTATCCCCACTGACACTTCCCAGCTTGTTCTGGGGAACACAGACATTCCCAGGCTAGAAAAGATACACTTCAGGAACTTCTGGGTCTTCCCCGGGGCCTCTGACCCATGTGATGTGCTCAGAAAACCTCATAAATGAAGCATCCAGGAGGCATCCTAATCAGATGCTCAAACCACCTCAACTGGCTCCTTTCAATGGAGAGGCACAGGCTCTACTCCGAGCTCCCAGAGCTCCTCACCCGATCGCTAAGGCTGAACCCAGCCACCCTATGAAAGAAGCCCATTTCAGCCGCTTGTATACGTACTCTAGTTATTTTGGACATGATCCAAACCTGATGACCAGGGGTCTGCAACCTCACAATCAAAAGAGCCACTATACACACGAAAGTTCATGCTCAGTAATCCAGGTATCAAATCCAATAATTCTCAATCAGGTCATCTGGACAGTTTCTTTTTAGTAGAATTTCACCCTCACTCCAGAGGGCTTCATCAGTCAGAGTAGTTCCAGCACACTGTTCCCCCCCACCAAGCCGTAAACAACTTAAGTGGACCAACCAGTTTGCTGGAGCCAAGATGGTTTCTGGAGGCCGTCCTGTCCCTCGTTGACTCCTCCCAGGCAGGCAGCCACAGCCAAAGTGGTTCAAGACAAGAAAGTCCATGCTTTTATAACATTATACACTTTTGTTCACGACATTAAGCTGCTGACAGCTGAAACTAGCTGCTCACATGATCAAGGAAGATCATCAGCCTAACAATGGATTTTTAGCACCCTGATGGTTGTTTGCTATTCACAGAGGGCTGAGTGATACTAGCAATAACAACATTGTAAGAGTGGGACAGTTGAACAGTTTCGGACGAAAAACGAAACGTTTCTACATTTTTTTTGGCTATTTTTTTTTTTTTGACTGTCCAGAGGACCAGACCAAGCTTTTTTAGATATGCAGACAGTTCTTCATATAAATAAATAAAGCATCAAATTAAAGTATGTTTTACTTTTTATACTCACTCCATTGTTCACGCATTTGTAAAATAAATGACTGGAAAACAGTTTGAATTAATCCTGTTTTGTTGTTTGTACAACCAATAAAATTCAGTTTTATGTCAGTTTTGGTCAAAGCTTGAAAGAGCCACTGCAGAGGGACCAAAGAGCCACATGTGGCTCTAGAGCCACCGGTTGCAGACCCCTGCTCATGACCGTAGGTCAAAATATAGACATACCAGGAAATTGAGAGCTTGGCCTTTTGACTCAACTCTCTCTTCACCATGACTGACCGATGCAGTGTCCTCATTACTAAGGATGAGGCCCCAATCCATTGATCCATTTCCCACTCCATCCTACAAGCACTCTCGAACAAGATTTCCAGATACAGATATTTGAACTCCACTTAAGGCAAAGTCTCATCCCTGACCTGGAAGGGGCATTCCACCTGTTTCCAGTTGACAACAATGGCCCCAGATATAGAGGAACTGACTCTCATTCCAGTTGCTTCACACTCAGCTGTGAAACTTCCCAGTGCACACCTGAATGTCATGGCTTGAATACACTAGTAGAACCACATCATCTGTATAAAGTAGAGCTGAGACCTTGAAGCTTGCAAACCAGACACCCTCCTCTCCACAACTAGAGTTGAGACCTTGAGGTTTCCAAACCAGACACCCTTCTCTCCACAACTATGCCTGAAGATCCTGTCCATGAAAACTACAAACAGGATTGGACACAAGGGACAACTCTGATGGTGTACAACCCACACTGAGAACGAGCTCAGCTTTTTGCCAAGAATGCAGCCACAAATTTTGCCTTGCTTATACAAGGATACAGTAACCGTGTTTCCATCTATTTCCAATTCGAATTTTGAGCGAATTTTTGAAATTTCGCAAAAATGTAAATACAAATTAATGCGAATCAGAAGTGTTTCCATCAACTGGCTTGAAACGCATCCACCAGGCCACGCAAAGCGGCATTACGTCAGACGTCAGCGTCATTACGTCAGACGTCAGCGTTACGCATGTCTACAGTAAACAGGAAGTAGCGGTTGAAAACAGGACCCGACCACACATCTCGGCAAAATGGAGAGAATATTTCAGGTATGTGTTGCTATCGGGCAAGTTGTATTTATTCTGTCATGCCAACTAGTTTTAGCGATGTTACATGTTGTCCGGAGACGAAGTCACGTGACGTAAATGTTCGCTACGGCAGAACTGAGTCGGCAAATCTGTTTCCATCTCTCGTTTTGCGCATCGGCTCTGATTCGAAAAACCCCAAAACCACCTCAAGCGAGCGTATCAACTTTTTTGCGAATTAGAGGAAGTTAATTCGAATCGTGCCGTTTCCATTCACCTTTTCTGATGCGATACTTCAAAATGTGCATCAAGAAACCTTGATGGAAACATGGCTAATAGCTCTCAAAAGCAACCTTTGAAATCCAGGCACTCCATGCACTCATAGCACTCCCCACATAATTATTTTGGAGTCCTCCAGAACTATAAAGTTCTGAAGGCCTTCTTCAGCTTGACAGCCTTCATCACTGCTGATATCCACCAATGAATGTGTTTTTTTGTTGCTGGCCTGAGAAACACCTCTGACCTTCAGGCCACAGTTCTTGGTCGCTGTATCTTTAATATAGGACCTGAGCCTCTCTTCTACAAAATCTTCTGAATCATAACTATGGACTTAAATTTGGTCAGTTTGTCCCTCAACACAACTGATTTGATTTGATTGAACATTTCTTCAAAGAGAAGACAGGCTGTAGACGAGCTGATTTGCCCTGTTGGCATGCACACAGCCGGATATCTCATCGACTTGGAAGACTTGAGATGTGTCTATCTCTGCTGTCATCTGTGGATCTTAAGGACGCATATTTAATTGGATTTATGATAACTGGTTCCTGCTTTTTGGATTCGGCTGGTTCCTGGTCTATCAACAAACAAGGAAGACATTGGTAGCAAATCTGGACCTGGTCAGGCTGCCTGCCTTACATGATGGCTTGGTTCATGTCTTTAGAACCCAGACTTTTGGCTGAATGGATTAGATCTCGGGGATTTTCTCAGGCACGTTCCATTGGTATGGTCATTTTCATTTGGACATTTCGGAAGTGAATGGACCGACACAGACTGAAGGTAGATGTCATTAAAGTTCTTCCTGTCCCCAAAACAATGGTGTTTATTTGAAATTCGGCTCCCTGACTGGCCTTGACAGGAAGTCTTATCTCAACTCACCTGTAGAAGTTTGGTAAACCTGACGCTCTCCCCCACCCAACCCTTCTACTGAGGAATTCTACTGACTTTTCAGAGGAGCCCAGCTGAATAAACATTCTGTCATCATTTCAGGACTCTGGATTCATCTCTGGCCGAGGACGGACAGAGGCGGAGGTGTGAGTTGTAAGCCGCATGGAATGAGGGCTCCACCAGCACATTCCCAATTTACCGTCACTATGCCTTTGAGTTTACCATGTCTGTCCGGCAGCTTTCTAAGACCTGTCAATCAAAACAACACAATGTTCACAGAGGATGTTTTTATTGGGAAAAATCTTTTTAAAGTTGAAACAGAATAACAGGTAACCTATCACTAAATGATGTCAAACATGTTTTGAATTTTTTTGTAACACTGTATAGAATAAGCATCTTTGTACACATCCATCGTTGGATTCATGTTGTTGTGTTTTGCACCCTGAGGACTTTGAATGTGGAAAATAAATTTGTTTGATGCCTAACACCATACTTTTATTATTTAAAGAGGTTGCTTTGGTGTTGATCCAGTCTTTTGTGCAATAGTTCACGTACATCAAGCTGAAGCTGATCTGGATAATAAAAACTGCATGCTAGTGCTGCTGAAAAGGTGAGTGTACTTCAAAAAAAAATCATGTTTTACTGGTAAAATACTTTCTACTTGAGCTTATGCATATATATTAAATGTTTATCATCTTTACTAGATATTTTAACACCCAATTACATTTCTTTCCAACTAGTTGTTTGAGATTATAGTTTTACAGGGTCTAAAACCTGATTATTGGTAAATAATTTAATCTTTTTTCAAAATTAGCTATTTTCTGACATTATTGTCTGTTTTTTTTCTATTTCTGTTTTCAATAAGTATGAAAAAGTTTGCTTCAAATATAATAATATAATTGCCTACACTTTGGTTATAGGAAATGTTTGCAATAGATACAAAGAAAAGTGCATAGAACTATTAGCATAAATTAATTTGTTAAATTGATTCTTATTCCCAATTCACTTTTAGATACTACAGATTTTATTAAATTATCTCCTACTTCTTTATCCACATTATTTTACTTTCAACATTAACAGGTACCTTTTCACCAGCCCAGGTGTATTTGTTCCAAGACTTTGGGTCAAAAAGTGCAAAGTGGGACTGAGAGAAATGCAATTTCAATCCTATGTATGTCCTGTACATATTGCAGTTTTGACAATAAAGTTGACTTTGAC
Source organism: Garcialebias charrua (assembly GCA_038048925.1). NCBI lineage: Eukaryota > Metazoa > Chordata > Actinopteri > Cyprinodontiformes > Rivulidae > Garcialebias > Garcialebias charrua. The sequence goes on along the minus strand of JBBPBX010065240.1, from coordinate 1,795 downwards.
TTTTTTTACTTTGATCAGCATCGGCAGTAAATCATTACGAGGTTTCCTGACGTATATTTGTTTTATTCATCATGGTTTTTTAAATCTATCTCAGTCTCACCCTTCCCCTGAAGCCTGTAGGAAGACCTTACCAGGGACTAATACCCCAGACAACAAGTGCCCAGAATTTCGGGGGTCCTCTAAGTGATCATCGTGTGACCATGTTCAAGGTTTCTGTTCATTTTGTTGACATGAATAATAATAATCTGAAATTATTTTTAATTTGTGTGACATCATTGTTTTCTCTCTTCCAGATGTGGGCAAACGACTCCCTTATTGGTTCACATTTTTATACTGATCCCTACTTCTGCCAGGTCACCAGCCCAGGCATGTACATTTTAGGCAGCTTTTATGTGACCCAAATCCTTGTCCTCCTTCCTCTCTCCATCGTCATACTGAACTTTGGTTTCCAACAACTGTGGCAAACGAGCCACAACGTCACAGCATCAACAATGAGTCACAGTGACAGCTTTACGTACCACATGGTTAGCATCGAGCTGGTTGGTATTTTGAGCTGTACTGTCTCCCTTTATGGAATCTGCATCAAAAATGATGTGGTAGTGTTTTATTGCATAGATATATTTTATTTCACTTGGTATGGAGAAATTTTCATTCACATACTGACTTGTGTAGAGCGCTACCTGGCTGTAGTTCATCCCATCACCTACCTGAGTCTGAGAAAGGAAAAAGGGATCGGAATCAGAAATATTAGCAATGGCTGTGTCTGGTTGTTTAGCCTTATAGGGTTTAGTTCTATCATAATAGAAAGCTATATTTTTCAGATATTATCCTTCTACTATTTGCTACAGTAATCATCTCCTTCTGTAGCATCTCTGTCTTCTGTGTGTTGATTCTTCCAGGCCCAGGAGAACATGGTGAGGGGAGGGTTGACCAAACAAAGCAGAGGGAGTTCTACACCATTATGATCATACTCTGTATACTTGTGATAAGGTTAAAGGTAGGGTCTGCGATATTTGAACACTCTGGGACTTGGAAATATTTTCAGCGCAGAAAAGCATTCTGCTCCCTCCCCTCAGAGCCATATATGGCACAGTCGGTGCTTCTGCTGAACTTGGGATCTTCTCCGTCCCCTGCTGCTATCTGATCAGAGCCGCTGCGATATTCTGTGTTTATGTTAATAAAACCTTCTAATAAAATAAAATAAAACCATGGAGCGCTAGTCCTACAACACAAAATCCAGCAGAAATCATCAGAGGTTCACGAAGCAACGTTTGGACATGATTTAATTTGCTCGTGACTTCCTCATGTCTGTCAGCGCTGGTCTGGAATGTCTAGAATGCTCCACCTCCTCCTGTCTCTGCGCTCCGAATTTCTGTGTTTATATGATAATATAACTGTTTAAAAAATATAATAAAACCACGAATCACTCATCCAACAACACAAAAACCAGAAGAAATCAGCAGAGGTTCACGAAGCAACGTTGGACATGTTTTAATTCGCTCGTGAGTCGTGACAAATCCATTTCCTCATTCCTGTCAGTGAAGGATGAAGCGATCACTTGACTTTTGGCAAAAAAACTAAATAAAAGTCCAGCTCTGGGATAAAGAAGGGATATTTAATACATTTTGTGTCACATAAAAAACAGTCCTGCATCGCTTTGCAATCCTTTGAATGAGAACGAGCTGCGGCTGGGACAGGTGGGGGCGTGGGTTGGGGCGTGACAAACAACTCTGTTTTTATTGGCTGTCAGTGTCCTGGTCACTCTTGTGTTTTCAGTGTTTTTATAAATGCTGAT
>JBBPBX010065239.1:9878-20009 GCA_038048925.1 Garcialebias charrua | reverse complement strand
TACCATAAACTACACTGGTCTCACAATTTCTAAATTGAACCGATCCGATCGTTTCTATTCTAGATTGTCTATTCATTTTGATGAGTCTCGCCATAGACTTCAAAATTTATTAGGAATACCAAATCCTACGTCGTTCGTCTAAAAGACAACAGACATTTAGATCAAACTATATTTCATTTTTTATTTTAGTTTAACCTAAACTAAGTAATGAATGGAGGAATAGTTTGGAATTAGAGGCCTTCGTTACAGAAGCCCTCCAAAATTTTATAGGTATAGATCCCTATATCTAATTTTACAGAATTGATCCACCCCTTAATTGGTAATTGTAGCTGATCTAAACCATGATAGCTTACATACCAGGTGCATATAGGTAAGGCTAATGTAAAATCCCAATCATAAGCCCACCTAAAAACCACATAATTGCATGACACATAGAACCAGAGTGGCACTGACTGGAAGCCAACCAGCCAACAACCTTCGATGTGGGGACCTGCAGCTCCAACGCTTGGTCTTCAACCTCCATCCAAGGGTCGCCTCCTCTGCGTCAATCGAGGGATCCCCTCTACATGCTGATTATGAAAACAATTGTTGCTGATCAATCAACAAAACTAACCGTTGTGGAATTACTGCTGTGGAATTACCGCTGTGGATTATAAGACTTTGTTTTCCAAGAGTTAACAGACTCAGTTTCCCAAAGGATTAAAAGCTTACCGCAATGGGATTACCTCCGAACAGTATGGAAGTTCCAAAAACTTTATGGGATTATAATTTTTGATTTTTCTTTTCCCAGGGTATATGCAGAAATTCTAGAGTTGAATTTAATACCTTTTAATACCTTTTTAATACCATCAAAATATTTTCTAATACCATCACGGCACCGAGCTGTAACCGTAGCGGCAACCTGTTGTATTTCAGTTCCATGCAACTAATTGTAAAGTGATAAGATTACTGTCATTTTCTTCCTAAACTTTGGTAGTAAATGTAGTTTTATAACAATTACTGGATACAGTACATCAATTTGCTTCTTGCCTCAATAAAAGCACTGACCTATTTGTTATTTAAATCTAACCCAAGAGAAAAAGTTTAATTGTTCCCACACACAGCATATCTCTAATGGCAAACAAAAAACTGTAAACTTGAAAACAGAACAGTTTAGTTAAAATAATTCAACACTGAACACATGCATAATTCAAAAAGAGAGGGAGAAAAATAATAACTACTGTATTTTTCATCCTGTAAGTTGCAGTTTTTTTTGCATAATTTACATGCCTTGCAACTTATAGGACGAAGTGACATATTTATAGATTCCCCCCCCCCCATATTTATAAACCATTTGATTGAAATATGACCATTTCCATTCATTCTGACTGAAAAAAAAAAAACCCGATGGCCCCATAGTAGTAAAAGGGTATGGCATGCTGTTGGCTGTTGTATCATGTAATAGGAAAACGTGCCTTTAATGACAAATTAAAAAAAGTTCAAGACAAAAACAACTGGACTTTATTTATTATACTATTTATTATACTATTATACTATACTTTGTTTTTTTTTATTGCACTTTTTAGAATTCACCATGTCCTGGATGACTGAGAATCTTCACTAGCTATTAATGACCCAATCGGCCTGCCATACCCTCCCCACCTCTCTGCTCACTGCTTCAACAGCCAGATGCGCCGCCCCGGCGAAATGCAGCTAATTTGACCATTAAAGTGCATTTATTAAGAAAATGATAGACAGAAACACACCTTTGCTATAATTTCGAGCTAACAAACAATTGTTTAGGTATTTTTCTTGTTAAATGACGGCGAAACGAGCCGCGCTCCTTTTTCCTGTTTTCACCGCTGAGCGATCACGGTGCACAGGCAGCGACACTTTTTTTTAAAATAAAGCCGATTGAACCATTAAAGTACATTTATTAAGAAAACGTTAGACTGAGACACACCTTTTGCTCTAATTTCGAGCTAACAAACAATTGTTTAGGTAAATTTCTTGTTAAATGTCGGAGGATAAAGCCGCGCTCCTCTTTCCTGTTTCTTTTTACAGACATGATCAGCCTCGGCCAGCTGTAGGTGCGCGCGCACACTGACTGACGATATGACGTCTTTGTTTTCGCTAAGGTCCTACTTGGAACATAAAATTAGAAAAGATAAATAAATTCACAGACCTTTTTTTAGACGCCAGAAAGGGAAAAATATAGTTGTGTAGGTTTTTAAAAAATTAATACCTCGTCAGATGACGTTTATTACTTTTTAATACTTTTTAATGGCCTTAATTTGTGTTAATTTCATTTACTACCTTTTACTACCTTTTACAACCCCGCGGATACCCTGTTTCCACTTGCTGGATTACTTCAAGATCAGAGATAGTTCAATGTTCCTTTCGTGTTGGACCCCATCCCCAAGGACTGGCGATGGCTTCCAAAAGGGGGGAGATGTAGTGGGCATGACCGTGTCCACTTTGATACACCTGTGTATTTTTGAACTGTTCCAGAGATGACCTTTACTGACCTCTCAGTAAAGCAAGACACTTACTACAAATTATTCCATTAGTTATAATCTGAGAATATAGTCACCAAAAGAGACTATTTCTATCTTTGATTTTATTCTAATGTAATCAAAAGAATAACTTTTGTCATTTTCATGATGTGTGCTTTTAAGCTGTGTTATTCTGTAAGAGTTAAACTGTGTTCACTGCTGTGTTAAAGTTGAAGTCTCGGGTCACAGAGGCCCGACCGTTTTGTTTAGAAAGTCAGAAGACAGTTAATCTGTTGTTTTTCATGAGAAGGGCTCCAGCTTGCTCTGTCTTTTCCTAAACAAATCTCCCTCTGCTCTGGCTGTAACCTTGGGTCGTGATAACGGCAAGTGAATTGCTCGACTGGTCCACGGACCAATGAAAAAGACACAAGTCTCTCTCATCTCTTTGATCCTGCTTTAAGTTCTAAGCTGTTGCTGGAACCGAAGAGTTTGCTAGGAACTTCAAAGAGATGTGAACCTTTCCCAAAGAGCTGGACGGACGTTTAGCCACACGCTAAGGGCACGTCATCCAGTTAAGGACTAATGACATGTTTGTTATGAGTCCACTTAGAACGAGCGTAAGCTCAAAACTAATAAGTTTATCTTGAAGACAGAGGCCAGGAGCTGACGCATTTTCTGATGACCAACGCGAAACCAGGAGACGTTGAAACGTAAACTAGAACCAGCTCGGACGAACTGGGCCTGAAGGACTCTGTGCATCTGAAGGGCTGGTGTCATTTCTTTATCAGACTCGTCGTCGAAGGTAAAGAGCTGTTTACAAACGTACCTGGATTTTAGCAGAAGTCGGATGGGAAGTGTCACTTTTTGGTAACATGCTCAAGACAATTTCCTTTAAACCATCTCTCCAAAATGTCACATCATGCTGATACTGATCTGTTTCTTGTTGCTGCGTTCATCTGTGACTATCTGCGTTCATCTGTGACCATCTGCTCATGTTCGTGCTGCTGTTTATAATGATGTTTTTCTACTACATTAGGGCTTAGTGTATTACTAGCTGATGTCTCTCTTAGTTAATCCTAGATGTTATTATTGTTTTTCTCTTGCATTTGTTGTTGGATGTAACTGGGACCCTGTGTACATAATCTCGTTTTCAACACATGTACTACATGCGGTGCAAATGACAATAAATTCTCTCTGACTCTCTGACTCTGACTCCATCTTTCCTCCTTTTCCCTCAATTTCTAAGCTGGAAACTATTTAAGTTAAAGAGCCCTCAGACTAAATATGTTTAACATCCAGTATTGAAGTCTGTTGTGTTAAATTTAACTGTGCTGACGTGTTAAATTGAAAGAAAGTGAAATCATGTCAATCAAGTGTAATGGTGTTAATTTAGTTGATTTATTTTAAATAAATGATAGTGTCTTTGACATATCAAACTAAGTTAACGTCTCTGTCACTTAATGGCTTTATTTATTTATCCATCATAAAGATCACAGAAATATTGGGTAAACTGAAAAAGAAAGAATCCGTGAAATTACTATTCAATCTGAATAAGTAAATTAATTAAGGTAAAGAGGTCAGTATTAATATTGACCTCCTCATAATCCTTTACAATTATGTCGGCGCGATCAGGTACAATCTGTTGTTGGTTTTTATTTGGGGAGAGTCTATTAATGAAAGTTTTGGATGATTTACTGTTTAAAAAAGATATATGTCAGACGTGAGGTCTATCTGCCGACAGCTGCTAACAGACATTAGCATAGATACCAGAGTCAACACGGAGTGCTATTTAGATATTTTTAAATTATGTCGGCTCGATCAAGTAACATCAGTATGTGTTTTTATTCATGGAGGGTTTATTAATGAGAGCTTTGGATGATTTACTGTCTTAAAATGATAGATCTCAAACGCAATCGGACATGCTCAAAGCCACGAAGCTCCCTGCACGTTTTTTTTAAAGCTGAATCGTAAAAGTTAATAAGTTTTCCATTGAGTATACAATAAAATGATTTGAGCAAGATTAAAACTTCTACTGCTTATATTGACCTTCCAAAACTGAAGACAAATCGCTTAGATCAACACTAGAAATGCTGCACTCGTCTGAGTCAACAAGCTCCGCCATTATTGTTTACATGCGAGTTGAGCAGCGGCTCCCCACGGGTACGTCAAATGACGGTTTTGCGGAAGTGCGCAGAATTTTAGGGGCGTGTCCCAGAGAAATAACTACCATAACTTGGAATGAAATTTTAATATATTTATAATTTATTTTGATAAAACGAACAGAGATGAATGATATAAGATATATATGTTGTGACAAATATGCAAATTTCCAACATCATGTCACAATCCCTTTAAAACCTGAACTCTCTGTCCTTTGAATTGATAAAGCTCCTCGGATGAAGAGCGAAACGTCTTCTGTTACAAATAAAGTCCAGTTGTTTTGTTTTGTATTGAACGTTTTTAGATTTAACATGTCCTGGATGACAGAATCTTCACCAACATATTCCCCAGACTAAACTGGGCAGCTGAGAAACTTTGAGTCAAGGAACTTATTTTCATTTGATTGGTTCTAGGGTGGGAGAGTGCGCCACCTGGGGACTCCCTTGTTCTGCTGGGGGGGACTCCAAAGCTCATGTGGGCAATGACAATGAGACCTGGAGTGGTGTGGCTGGGTGGAACATCACCCCCCCCCCCACCTGAACCCAAGTGGTGTTCTGTTATTGGATTTCTGTACTTGTCATGGATTGTCCATAATGAACACCATGTTCAAGCATAAGGGTGTCCATATGTGCTCTTGGCACTAGGACACCCTAGGCCGCAGTTCGATGATAGACTTTGTTGCCATCTCATCTGATCTGCGTCTGCATGTCTTGGACACTCGGGTGAAGAGGGGGTGGAGCTGTCCACTGACCACTACCTGGTGGTGAGTTGGCTCTGATGGTGAGGGAGGATGCTGGTTAGACCTGGCAGGCCCAAACATATTGTAAGGGTCTGCTGGGAATATCTGGCAGAGTCTCCCGTAAGACAGAGCTTCAACGTCCACCTCAACTTAGAAAACATTCCGGGGGAGGTGTGTGTGTGTGGGGGGGAGGGGACATGGAGTCCGAGTGAGCCATGTTACTCGTCTCTATTGTCTAGGCAGCTTATCAGAACTGTGGCTGCAAGGTTGTCAGTGCCAATCGCGGTGGCAACCCTCAAACCTGGTGATGGACACCGGTGGTGAGAGATGCTGTCAGGCTGAAGGAGTCCTATCTGGCCTTTTCGGCCTGTGAAACCCCAGAATCAACTAATGGGTACCGGCAGTCCAAGGCATGCAGCTTGAGTGGTTGCTGAGGCAAAAACTCAGGCATGGGAGGAGTTCGGAGAGGCTATGGAGAATGACTTGCATACGGCTTTGAGGCGATTCTGGTCCACCATCCGAGGTACACCGCCAACACTGTTTATAGTGGAGGTGGTGTGCTGCTAACCTCAACTCAGGATGTCGTGGGTCGGTGGGCAGAGTACTTCGAAGACCTCCTCAATTCCACCAGCACGTCTTCCACTGAGGAAGCGGAGCCTGGGAGACTTGGATCGGACTCTCCAATCTCTGGTGCTGAGGTCACGAAGGTGGTTAAAAAGCTCCTCAGTGGCAAGGCCCCAGCAGTGGATGAGATTCGCCCGGAGTTCCTTAAGGCTCTGGATGTTTTGGGGTTGTGTTGGCTTACACGACTCTGCAATATTGCATGGACATCGGGGGCAGTTCCCCTAGAATGGCAGACCAAGGTGGTGATCCCAAGGGGGACTGTAGAGTGTGTGCTAACTACAGGGGGATCCCGCTCTTAAGCCTCCCTGGTAAGGTCTTTTCAGGGGTTCTGGAGATGAGGGTCGGTCTGATAGTCAAACCTCGGATTCAGGAGGAGCAGTACGGTTTTCATCCTGGTCGTGGAACACTGGACCAGCTCTACACCCTCAACAGGGTCCTGGAGGGTGCGTGAGAGTTTGCTCAACCAGTTTACATGTGCTTTGTGGACTTGGAAAAGGCATTTGAACATGTTCCTCGGTAGGGCTGGGCGATATGGAAAAAATCATATATCACGATATGGACTTTTTTATATCACGATAACGATATTTATCACGATATAAAAAAAAAAACTTTGGTCCAAATTTTTCCTGTACACACACACACACATCGTGTTGTATATATACAACACGATGTGTGTGTGTGTACAGGAAAAATTTGGACCAAAGTTTTTATTTTATTTTTTATTTTATTTTACTACAGATACAGTTACAATTATAAGAATGTGAACAAAAAGAACAAGGAAATTTGGACCAAAGTAGAAACTTTGGTCCAAATTTTTCCTGCAGGTGGCGGTAAAACAACGGCTGCTAATAAAACCCACGAAGAAGAAATCCGCTCTGATTGGAATCTGGAGTAAACAAGGCATTGAAACAGAAAAGAGAAAACGTTGCGTTTGATTCCGGTTCTGTTGTGTCTCTGGTCTGTTTTGTATTGGTTAACTGGACCCGAGTTCGGACTCGGTTGAACTTCGTGTCCTCTGGACCCATTTTGTCTCCGAGTTTCAGCGGAGCTAAATAATGGAAGCTAACAAGGTGAGCTTCCCCTCTTTTTGGTAAAAGTTCTTCTTCTTGGGCTGCCTGTGCAGCTGTTTCACCATGTTGTGACACCCATAGATATCTGGTGACACCGGCTTCATGCCGGCTGCGTCTCTGTTGAACTCGAGTTTAACAACGTAAAGCATGTGTCGCAAACCCGCGCGTACGTCAAACATAAAGCAGCGCCGTCATCTCGCAAAACGACAGTTACTTTTTTATTCTTATTTATCACGATAGAGACGATAGAAGGAAAGTAGCACGATAGACACGTTTCTATCGTCCCCACGATATATATCGTCATATCGCACAGCCCTATTCCTCGGGGAACCTTGTGGAAGTACTCCGCGAGTATGGAGTATCAGGCCCTTTGATATGGGCTGTTAGGTCTCTGTATGACCGGTGTCAGAGCATGGTCCGCATTGCCGGCAGTAATGCCTGGTACCCACTGCCCCGATTTCGGGCGGCTGAAGCGGCCGGTTTACATTCAAAGTCTATGAGGAGACGCGTGGAGTCACGGCGACCAGGGTAGCGGCGCGATTCGAGTGATCAAAGCGGCGCGGCGGCAGCCCAAGTTCCCTTCGCGGGCACGCGCGCGTCCAAATCAACCTAGCCGTCGAGCCGCCGACGTCCCAAATGTTGATCTCTGGCGGCTCGACGCATCCGGCAAACAGTCGGGAGAGCCTCGCTATCTGATTACACAACCACAACGGGACTTTTTTTGGACTTTTTAAACTTACCGGATCGACCCTCCATGAATTGGAACCAAACTCCGGTAATAAACGTGGCATTTTTACAGTTGCTGCTGACAGGCTGCTGTTCTCTCCAGTGTAGATCACCCCAAACATAAAAAAAACGTTTTATCTCATCAAAGACCGTCGGAAGTGCAGTTAACACAACAACTGAGTGGTGTCAGTAAATCATGCACCTCACCCTACCACCCAATGGGCAACGGGACTGCAGAGAGATTCAATCGCACCCTGGGCAATATGTTGAGATCTCTTCCTCCACGTTCGAAGCACAAATGGCCTCAGATGATCCAGTCTCAGACTTTCGCTTACAATTGCACAGTTCATGAGACCACTGGCTTTGCACCGTTCTATCTGATGTTTGGGAGGATTCCCAGGCTGCCTGTTGACCTTGTTTTTCGGAACGTTCTTCACGATGATGCCATTTGCGACTACCACTCTTACGTCAAATCACTGGTTGAAGATCTGCGACACCAGATCTGAAGACACCAGAATGACAACCTCAATATCCTGTGCTCCAGCATCAACTTGTGGCATGGAGGCTGCACAGCTGCAGAAAGGAAAGGTCTGCAGAGAGTGGTGAAGGTTGCACAGAAGTCTATTGGAGTCAGTCTCCCCACCATCACAGACATCTATACCTCCAGGTGCAGGAAGAGAGCCACCTGCATCACGAAGATCCCCACTCACCCAGCACATACACTTTTTGCCCTGCTCCCCTCAGGCAGAAGGTTGAGGAGCATTAAGTGCAGAACCACTAGGCTGAGGAACAGCTTCTACCCTGAGGCTGTTAGACTCATGAATCCCTAGTCAAGATTATCACTGTGAAAATTAATGTGAAAAAAAAAATCACTTTGAAAAAATCACTGTAATGCCACTTGGTTGTTGATATGTGCTGCTGACTATCCGTGATGCTGATCTCATGATGCTGATTTATTTCATGTTGCTGTGTTCATACGTCCTCATCTGCTCACACAGACTCATGTTCGTGCTGCGGTTGTGTGGCACGTTGATTTGTACTATTAGTGCTTAGTATATTCTTTAGCATATTTCTTAGTTCATGTCTTAGATCTTATTACTGTTTTTCTTTACAATTTGTATTTTTGTTGGATGTAACTGGGACCCTGTGTGCATAGTTTCGTTCCACCTCATGTACCACATGTGATGTGAATGACAATAAAGACACCTTGACCTTGATCTTGTCTGTGATGTGTCAGGTGTGACAAAGCCAGGTTCCCATGTGGGCCCAGGTGAGAAGTTCACCTACATTTGGAAAGTCCTGGAAGGTCCGTCTCCATCCGACCCCCCCTGCATCCCCTACATCTACTACTCTGCTGTCGATCCCGTCATGGACACAAACTCAGGACTTATGGGACCTCTGCTTGTGTGTAAAAAAGGAGAGCTGAAGAAGGATAAAAAGCTGGTTTGTTATACACACCTTTCTCACAGAAAATTCAGACATTCAAGATGTAATTGATTATGTTGTTTCTCACAATAATTCTTGAACTCTTGACTTGTTGTTTCACAGCTGGTGCTAAAATAAGCACCTTCATGTGTAAAGTTTACACCTCCTCACTGCTTTGTGTGTGTGCTTTTTAGCAGAAGGGTGTTTTCAGAGAGTTCTTCCTACTTTTCTCCATCATAAATGAAAACAAGAGCTGGTATTTGAGGGAGAACATTGAGAAGTTTGGCAGCAGCGAAACAAATGAAAATGATGTGGCCTTCCAGGAAAGCAATATGATGCATGGTAAGCTCTGAGTCAGCTGCATCTTCATATTTAGACTCCCAGAGTGCATCTCATTCATTAGATCTCTTTCTTTCAGCTGTTAACGGTCTCATGTACGGGAACCTTTTTGGACTGGACATGTGTGCTGGGGACAACATTGTGTGGTACACCTTTGGGATGGGCTCTGAAACAGACATACATGGCATTTATTTTGAGGGAAACACTTTCAAGAAGTACCACACAACTCGAGACACAGTCAGCGTGTTTGCTCACACTTCCCAATCTTTGTCCATGCAACCAACAATTCCAGGTCAGTCAGACTTTATTCACTGTTTATCTGCAAACATCTGCAAACACAATCCTACCACTGGCTGGAACTGCAAAATTTGCAGTGAGCCTTGCTTTGGTCGATTTTAGATGGCACTTTCCGCGATTTAAGATTATTGTCACTTTCTCACTCTTTTCTGTAACTTTTTATATTTTCCTCACTTCGGCATCTTCTTGCTAAAACTAGCATAATTTATCTGTTCTCTGTCATTAATCTGTTGTCAATGCCCTAGCAGGGGACAATAGCCAGAGAGTGATAGAGAGA
>JBBPBX010065238.1:0-20009 GCA_038048925.1 Garcialebias charrua | reverse complement strand
AACAGTTTTATGCTTTTTGGAGTTGGTGATCACCTGGATTATCAACAAATTATGAAGAATGTGCCATGCTTGGCAACACTCATATTATGCTCTATGAACTATCTGTGGACCTTTATTAGAGAACTGCCTGATAGATGTGATATCTTTTATCAGGGCTATGGAACTTTCTTGCAGTGTTCATGGATGGTGGGAAGGAATAGATCTCGGAGAAGTTGTAAGCGCGACTCAGCTTATGTAATCACAGTTCCCTTATCAGTCTTGTCACTCGGTGCAACATATCACTATGGGCAATTGTGCCCGCGCAGTTTACCTGAAGGAATACAATCACGCCTTTCCGGCAGGGACGTCAGTGTCACGCCAGAGGCCCCTCCCTCTGGGTACTTAAGCCGCTGACGCCCATCCATCGACCTCTTATTGCCCTTAACCTCGCTTAAAACCTGAACTTCGTGGGACTTCTCTGTTGTCGCATCGCTCAATCAGAGGTCAGCTTGCTCCCCACACTGAGCGTACAGAGAATTTTTTGCTGCGTACTGCTGGGCTGGCGAAAGCTAGTCCAGCGTTCTTCTACTTACCTCGAAGTTTTCTTCTCTCTCCGCAGCTGCTTCGCTCGACGGCGCTAATTGCGTCACAAACTCCCTGCTAACCATTAGCAGGCTAGCCAGCGAAAGCGAAACAACGGAGAGGACGGCTTTGAACAAAAGGAAACTAGGAACACTTCCCGTCTCCGGACATGGCTCCCGAGAAGGGAAAACAGAGGACAAAGACTCAGAAGAAAGCCAGCAGGACGACGAGCCCTCGCTCGCGCCCCTGCCCCAGTGGATGCGGCTACTCCCTCTCGGCGACGGACACCCACGAGGCCTGTCCTGTCTACCTAGGGATTCTGCACGCACGAAAAGCTCTGGAATCCCCCGACTCCTGTTCCCACTGCTGTCGGATGCCAGCGGTAATGAGGAAACGCCGCGCGAACGCGTTGGCTAAATCCATCGCGAAGGCTGCGGCGCTGAAGTCCGCAAACCTCTCGAAGCTGCTCGCTCCTGAGCCAGAGCTCGAGAACGTGGACCTGGAATGCAGCGGCCAAGTCAGGGATGAGAACGCGTCAGACTCCTCGGTTCTCGTTGAGGACTCGACGCCCGAAGTGTCTGACCAAGACGCCGAGTACGGTTGCAGAGGAGAAAAGTTGGATTCCTCTCAGAACCTGGCGCAAATTTTACTGGAACCGGACGTGTCGGTCCCTGCTCTGTTCGACCTGTGCCATAGGGCGGCGGACGCCTTGCAGGTCACATGGCCAGACCCCACGCCTCGCCAACAGGTTACGAGGCTGGCGGGAAACTATTTATATGCTAAGCAGCAGCCGACGTCGTCGTAAAAAATGCCCATTTTCCCGGACTTCCTCATGGCGCTCACGCGCTCCTGGGCGGAGCCCAGAGCTCCCATGATGCTGCCACTATCCCGACTCCTGGATGTCGCAGGAATGGAGGCAGCAGGTCTTGCCAGCGCACCCCCGATAGAGGAAACCCTGGCGGCTCATTTAGCCCCCGTAGCCACGGGGACGAAGCCAGCGTTGCCCAGCAGAGCCTGCCGCGCTTCAGAGAAACAGCTCGAGAAATGCTACAAGGCTCAGGGTCTCGTGGCTCGCGCGATGAACGCGTCGACCATGATGCAAGCGTACCTGGCAGAAAACTTACAGGAACTCCAGGCAACGACAAACGAACAAGCCACAACGGAGGCCATGGAGGAGGCCCGTAGCGCCTCTGACTTCATACTCCGCATGATGGGGACAATAGCCATCATGCAAGGCAGAGCAATGGCGGAAATGGTTGTCGCCTAATGCCATCTTTGGCTGACTTTATCGGACCTCCCAGAAAATAAGAGGTCCCCCTTCCTCTAGCACACAATTGAGCCGACGGGACTCTTCGGGGGAGCCCTGGAACATATCCAGGCCAAGCTGGAACAAAGACGCAAACAGGCGGAAGCCCTCCGAGACGGGCTGCTGAGGAAAAGCTTTGCATCCCCAAAGGAGGACATGCATGGCCTCCCACAGAAGAGACCTGCTTGTGACAGTGAGACTTTCCAGTACCAGCCGAGGGCCTCTTCGATGACCCCGTGTGGAAAGCAGATTTGGGCCTGATGAAACAGGACAAACTGATAATTTTACAAGTTTGCCTGCCCACACGGTACGGGAACCTAACCTTTTGGGCCCAGTCTCCACTTGTAGAACACTACGAGGAGCTGGTGACATGTGTGTACGCACTAAACATGACTCGCCTACTGTATGTGTAATCAAAACAAACACTGTTTCATGCATGTACAAAAATAAAAGTACCAAAGCATAGACTGCCCTGGTTCTTGACTCGAGTCTAACTCTCATAAACCACAAACCATGCGGTCAAACTATGAACCGCAGCAAGATACACGAGCTCTACCTGAGACAGTCAGATATCGCGATATCTTCTGTTGGGCCGACCAGCCGGTTCGAGAGAGCGCAAGAGGGGTCAAAGGCCATCCCTCCCGCACTCAAACATGACGAGCAGCACTTGGACATGCCCTCCAGGCTCATGGCACACTCGCAGGCCTGGAGGGCGTGTCTGCCAAACGATTGGGTCATGACAACTATTTGTCGTGGACTCAAGCTGCAGTTCAGCAGGAGACAGCCCCCTTTCACAGGGGTACTGCAATCAAATATTAACCTTGCACGCGCACACGTGCTGAGGGAGGAGGTATTGATAATGTTGCAGAAGTGAGTAATAAGTTTGGTCCAGAAACGCAAACTACGCTCCGGCCACTACAGCAAGTACTTCCTGGTGCCCAAAAAGGATCATTCCCTGAGATTGCCTGCCCACGCAGTACGGGAACCTAACCTTTTGAGCCCAGTCTCCACTTGTAGAACACTACGAGGAGCTGGTGACATGTGTGTGCACACTAAACATGAGGACATGTTCCAGGGCTCCCCCAAAGAGTCCCATTGGCTCAATTGTGTGCTGGAGGAAGGGGGACCTCTTGTTTTCTGGGAGGTCCGATAAAGTCAGCCAAAGATGGCATTGGGCGACAACCATTTCCGCCATTGCTCCATCTCAGGACTCTGAACAAGAGAATAAAAACCTTTAAGTTCAAGATGCTTACACTGCGGCAGGTTCTCTAGTCTGTGAGACCAAGAGACTACGCATGTACAGTGGATCTGAAAGATGCCTATTTCCATGTAGACGTGTGGAGGAAACACAGAAAATTCCTCCGTTTTGCCTTCGAGGGAAAACGGAGGAAACACAGAAAATTCCTCCATTTTGCCTTCGAGGGAAAAGCTTATGAATTCAAAGCTTTACCCTTCGGTTTAAAGACGGCTCCTCGTACATTTATTAAATGTCTGAATGCAACCCTGACCCCCCTCAGGAATCAAGGCCTCAGGGTTATAAACTACCTGGATGACCTCCTGATTCTGGCTGGAAGCAGAATACAGGCCCAGTCACACTCCAACAGGGTAATCTCTCACCTGGAGTCGCTCGGTTTTGTCATAAACCTACAAAAAAGTAACCTAACTCCATCACGGGTTACCGTATTTTTGGGAGTACAGATCAACACCGTGTGGTACAGGCTCTCAAAGGAACGAGTTTCCTCGATTCGCCATTGCCTGAAAAAATGTACACTGGATCAACGGGTTCCTATGAAAACGTGCCAACGCCTTTTAGGCCTCTTGGCGGCAGCCATACCCTGTGTACCACACGCATTACTGAAAATGCGGGCCCTACAGGTATGGCTAAACCCACAGACACAACCTGCCCTGCTTGGTCGAGCAGGAAAGGTTAGAATAGGTTCAGAGTGCCTGAGGGCTCTGGAACCTTGGAGAGACTTGTCTATCTTCACGGAAGGGGTCCCGTTGGGTAGGGTGTCATCTCGTATGGTCATCATGACGGACGCCTCAAAAACAGGATGGGGGGGAGGGATCTGCAGAAATCAGAACGCCCGTGGTCTTTGGAATAAACAGGACGCGAGATTACATATCAACTTCCTGGAATTGTTGGCCGTATTCCTGTCAGTAAAATACTTCTTTGGAAAAGGTCTGATTACAGGGCAGCACGTCCTGGTGAAATCAGATAACAGGACCACAGTGTCCTTCATCAACAGAGAGGGGGGTACAAGATCCCGGGCCCTACTCGGACTGACACAGAAGATACTCACGTGGTGTGCTTTCAGAATCTTGTCACTCAGGGCGACTCATGTTCCCGATGAACTAAATTATGGAGCGGATGCCCTTTCAAGACGGTCTCTCTTGGCGTCAGAATGGAGCCTGAATCCATGGGTTGTGGAGCAGGTCTGGTCACGATTTGGGAAAGCCTCAATGTACTTGTTTGCTTGCAAAGCTAACTCGCAGTGTGACCTTTACTTCTCTTTGAAGGAAGCAGATGCACCGTTGGGAACGGACGTTCTGGTACATGACTGGCCAGCAGGGGTGCTGTACTACGCTTTTCCACCTGTCCCTCTAATTGAGGTGACACTGGAATGTGTACGTCAGGGAGCCCTCTCCCTGATAATGATAGCCCCCAGGTGGCCACAGCAACCGTGGTTCCCGGATTTGATCTCAATGTTATCAGGGATACCATGGCAATTGCCTCCTCACAGGGACCTGCTGACTCAAGCACGTGGACAGCTTCTACACCCACGTCCGGCGTTGTGGCGGCTCTCAGACTGGCCTCTGAAGGGAACTGGCTGAGGACCTAAGGCTCTGATTGCTTTATCCAAAAACAAACGGCAATAACATACACAAGGGTGTCCCATGGTGTTTATGTTCGCCTAGGATATGTTCAATGGAGGGGTTCCTCTCTCCTTTAATGGTTCTCTGACATCAGGATGGGCTACACTTGTCAGTCGTGCCCCTTGTAACATAAAAGGATGAGTGATCACACTAGTGGAGCATGCTTATGCTACCCCTAGTTGGGTTTTTCATCTATGTGCCCGGTGGTAACATCAAGCTGATGTTTTTCTACGTGGGGTATTTCTTCTTCCCGGACTGTGCTCTCTGCAATACCTTGAAGAGAGCAGCTGGGGGATGCCTGCCGTTCAAGGCGGATGTTTCCACATGCATTTTGCCGAGCATTTCAAGGGCGTGAATGAATTACGTTCCCATAGTGATATGTTGCACTGAGTGACAAGACTGATAAGGGAACTGAAAGTTATGCACCATAACTCATGTTCCCTGAAGGAAGGGAACGAGGTGCAACATACATGGCCCTTTCAATGCTGAAAGCTCGGTGAAGTGCATTCTGGAGATCGATGGATGGGCGTCAGCGGCTTAAGTACACAGAGGGAGGGGCCTCTGGCGCGACGCTGACCCTGACGTAAAGGCGTGATTGTATTCCTTCAGGTAAACTGCGCGGGCGCAATTTCCCATAGTGATATGTTGCACCTCGTTCTCTTCCTTCAGGGAACATGGGTTATAATAATAAATAATAATAATAATGAATTCAATTTATAACGCACTTTTCATTAATGAAAATCTCAAAGTGCTACAAAGTGCAACAGAATTAAATGTCAATAAAACAAGTAATAAAACAAGTAAAATCAATAACAGTATCAACTAAGATCAAAAGTAGAATCATGAGGAGGTAGAGTATGCTCGGTTGAAAAGAAAGGTCTTCAAGCCGCTCTTAAAGTCAACCACAGACTGTGGGGCTCTCAGACAGTCAGGAAGAGAGTTCCACAGGCGGGGGGCAGCCACACTGAAAGCCCGGTCTCCCATGGTCCTTAATTTGGTTCTCGGAATGTGAAGGAGATTACTGTTCTGTGACCGCAGCGACCGGGTGGATGAGTATGGAATAAGAATATCCTTCAGATAATCTGGTGAAGTTCCGTGTAAGCATTGATGTGTAATGAGAGCAGTTTTGTACTGAATTCTGTAGGCGACAGGAAGCCAATGAAGGTTATGGAGAATGGGCGTAATATGTTCAAATTTACGAACTCTCAACAAGATCCTTGCTGCACTGTTTTGAATATATTGAAGTTTCTGAAGGTTTTTGCCAGGGATTCCAATAAACAGGGAGTTGCAGTAGTCGAGCCTGGAGGAGACAAAAGCATGGACGAGCTTCTCAGCATCGGAAAAAGTTAGGGATGGGCGAAGTCTGGAGATGTTTCGAAGATGGAAGAAGCAAGTTTTAAACAGAAGCTTAATGTGATTTTCAAATGTAAGATTGGAGTCCATTTTTATTCCAAGATTAGTAACAGAGGTGGAGAGGGGGATGTCTTGTCCAGAAAAGGAAAGTGTTGTTATAGGAGATGTTTGTACCTGGTGAGGGGTGCCAATCAGTATGGCCTCAGTCTTGGAGCAGTTTAATTGAAGAAAGTTCTGATTCATCCATGCCCTAATTGCCTCCAGGCAGGCAGAGAGGGCAGTGAGTGAAGATGGAGATGACAAGGTGGAAGATGAGGATGCTCCAGTCCTGATGTAAAGCTGTGTATCGTCGGCATAACAGTGAAAAGAAATGTTGAACTGATTAATAATTTGACCTAAAGGCAGCATGTAAAGGGAAAACAGCAGGGGCCCCAGAACCGACCCCTGAGGGACACCACAGGAGACACAGACTGTCTGGGACGTGGCGTTGCCAAGACTAACACATTCCAGCCTATTGGAGAGGAAAGATTTGAACCAGTCCAGGACGGTGTCGCAGAGACCGACCTCCACATGAAGACGGTGGAGGAGGATACTATGGTCCACAGTGTCGAAGGCTGCAGTGAGGTCAAGGAGGACAAGGATGGAGGGAGAGCCAGTGTCAGCAGCCAAGAGGACATCATTGGTAACCCTCAGCAATGCAGTCTCTGTACTGTGAGCTGCCCTGAATCCAGACTGGAACTTCTCATACAGGGAGTGTTGTTGTAGGTGGTCCTGCAGCTGAGCAGCAACAGCTTTTTCCAGCACTTTAGACAGAAAAGGGAGGTGTGAAATTGGGCGGTAATTAGAAAAAATGTTGGGATCCAAATTAGATTTTTTCAGAAGAGGCCTAATGATGGCAGTTTTTAGAGGCAGTGGAACATGACCAGATTGTAGAGACTGATTTATTATTTGAGTGATTAGTGGGCCTATTGCAAAGTGATTGGTTTTTATGAGAGACGAGGGGAAAGGATCCAGGGCGCAGGATGAAGGCTTCATTTTCTTGATGATGGCCTCCACCTCACTCTGAACAACTTCGTCAAAGCTGTTTAGGGTCCCAGAATGCAGACGGGTAGGTGGCACACTGAGAACAGGGAGGTTGTGGAGGTTATGGTGCATAACTTTCAGTTTTGGCTGTTTGGAGTCGTCATGAGATCAGATGTATGAGCGAGACTGTAAAGGCAGATGGAAATTAACAGAGCTCAGCCTGACCCCAAAATATATGTTGATTGAATCTGGCTCTGGCCTTGGATGGCTGACCATCTTAATGTCTCCTGAATGTTAGGTAAAAGGATGTGGACCTGCCTCAGAGCTCAACCGAGTCAGCAGATAAACGCAACTACTCTTATCAGGATTATGGCTAGGTGGGACTCTGGCTCCTCAAACTTATGCCTTCAGTGGCCTCTCTCATTGCCCCTCCCCTGGTGCAGCAACCTAGGAGATGCGAGGTCACAAATGGCTGCGTCACTTATCTGGCGACCTGTACTGAGACCACCACCCACTCCACATGCATATGTCTATGTCTATTTATGTTGTTTTTTATGTGCTGTTTTTTTTCAGCCTCACACTGTGTCCTGCAAAATTTGATTTTTTTTGCCCCATCTTCCTTTGTGCTCCCCTTTTTGTAATCTAATGGGGAGTGGCGGCGCAGAGGTTAGAGATGGTGGGCCTGTGATCGGAAGATCGCCGGTTCAAACCTCAGTACCGACAACATCAAAAAATGTGGATGGAAAAAGGTGAAACACCCACACCTGCCTCCACCCTCATTCAGCCCCACTCTGGGCCCCTGAGCAAGGCCCTTAACCCCCACAATCTGCTCCTTTAACAGGTCTCTCTTGAAAATGAGTTCTCGTGGCTCAATGAGACTACCTGTATAAATAAAGGGTAAATGAAAAAGGAGCACCTTTCAAAGGCTGTGGTTCAGTCACCCAGACTACCCAAGTCTACCCCTGTTTGTTTGTTTTTGATTCTTCAGATGGGTTGTATTTTAATGTTATTTTGTTGTGCTCTGTGCAATGACAATAAAGCTGGTACTGATTATGATCCATCTATCCATCCATCCATCCATCCATCCATTATCATCCTCTTATTCCAAAGTCGAGTCGTGGGGGCAGCAGTTTGAGGAGGGAGGACATGTCTTTATCTTTTCCAGCTCTTCTGGGAGGACTCCAAGGCATTCCCAGTCCAGCATGTTTTGAGTCTTGCCCAGGTTCTCCTCCCAGTTGGAAATGCTTGAAGCACCTCCCTAGGAAGGCGCCCAGGAAGTATCCTTACAGACGCCCAAACCACATCAGCTGGCTCCTCTCAATGTGGAGGATCAGCGGGTCTACTCCAAGTCCCTCCCGGAAAACTGAATTTCTCACCCTATCTCTATGGGAGAGGACATGCTACATGATTACATGCTTATGTAACAGGTGGCACCACAGGGTGGCACAATTTCCCTGTGCTTTAAGCCTCTAGAAAAGGGAAGTTGTCAGTATTGATGACAGGGTGCAATTTCCTGAGAGTGGCCAGGTGTGTTGTGTTCACACATGCTGTGGTGCAGGCGCTTGTGGTAGGTTTGGAGGTTTGTTTTAAAACGTATTGGTTGTAGTTTATAAACTGTTGGTTTTTATTCTGATGTGTGATGTGTTTACAACAGGACCACACAGTTTTAAAGAGCAGATTGAAGCAGGACTACCTGGGTGTGGGGTTCGACGCCACAGGTAGGCTTGCAGGTTTCTGGGTTTTAAATTGTATTATGTGGTTTTGTTTATTCTTTATTTTTGTCTGGTAGGGCCACACTTTTCTGTGCTGTTCGGGATTTGCCGTGACTGGGTGTTGGCTTATCAGACGCCGCAGGTGTGCAGTGATTTTTAAATTGTTTTAAGAGTGACTCTATTAAAGTTTTGTAGTTAATATATTTGTCTTGTTTTTTACAGTTGATCACTGTCACCTGCTGTCCTTCTTTGAGTTTTTTCTTTTGTTGGTCTGCCCAGTTTTTTTGAGTTGTATTTTGTTTTCTCCTTAGGCCCTGTTTACACGGACACTGTGTGGGGGAAACGGAACTTTTGGGTATGTTAATTAGGTTGAAAGTTTTGCGTTGACATGGGCGAATTCTGTGGATACAACTCTCTCCCCCCCCCACCCCCATCCTCATGACTTTCCTGTAGTTACCATGCTGGGCCATTAGATGGCACTGTGATTTTTGGGACCTTCACTACTGCGCATGCGTGCAGCCTGGGGTAAACAGAGCACACGAGGCAGCCTGTTTTCCTCTCTGGCTAAAAGTTCAGCTACTACAAGTTGTTGTCAACAAGTTAACAACAAGTTAAAGCTGGAATTTGGATAAGAGTCAACAGATTTGACACCAAGTGGGACCTGCTTCATCTGCACACCAGTTGCTGACTGGACCGGAACCGAGTCAACATGTCTGACTTTAGTCCGTGAGAATCAGCTGATTTCCAGCAGCGCTACAAGGTAAACAATGTTCTTAATAATGTTTCCTTGTGTTTAGTTCGATCACAGAACAACCAACTGAGGTTTTATTTTTATTTTTTTCCTGCGAGGTCGAAGCTGTTCCACGAAGCGGACCGGCGGTTCGGATGTGGGTCCAGTGTCCACCAGGATGAAAACAACAGAGTCCAGTTCATTAAAGTTCGGTTAACGTGTTTTTAAAAGTGTTCAATTTAATTCTCAGTGTTTGTGACATGAGTTTGTGGTGTTGAATAAACAAATAAATTAAAAATCAACCTGGTGTCTTCATTTTCAGCAGCATGTTAGGCATGACGTAACGAGTCCAGATAGCTTCATTTAGCTCAGATAAATTTAAATATCTCCCACGCTAACATAAATACTGTTTATTATTGTTAAACTGTTAATATATAGCACATTTAGTATGTTATAGTGCAGCGTGACACGTGAAATGTCCGACTGCCTCGTTAACAGCGACAACTGGATCCAGGCAGCTGGCTCTCTTCCAACACAGATGCAGGTAAGGTGTAGAATAATTAAATATGAGAATCAAAATATATTCCATCAGCTATAGTTCAGAAAGTGGTGCGTGTGTCCACTGTCCAGTCCACCGCCATTGTTAAAATGCCGGCTGTCTGCGCGTGCGTGCTGCGTGCATGTGTTCAAACAAAAGCTCCACGGGAGATGTTTACATTATCAACGGGGGGTCAGCGAAAAACTTCCACCTTGAGAGCTGGGTTCAAAAACCATCGGAGTCAAAGAGGGGGGCCAGCAGCGTCGTGTAGGCGATAAGCAAAGTCGCAAAGAGAAAGTAGCGGTTACACTCAAAATACGCGCCGTGTAAACTGGCCCTTATGTGAGGGCAGCTAACAGTTTTAAATATCTTGGGTCACTTCCTTATTATTCTATGTTGTTAACTTTAAACTTAAAACCCCTTTATGTAAAAATAAATATTATTGTTGTGAATCATATTTATTCTCCGTGTTTGTTTCTTTTTCCGGCTCATAACATTTATGCTATGGATAATTTTTAATGTGAATAGATGTGGAAGAGGATGGATACTGATTTATTCTGAATATTTGTATTATTTGGTTTCACTGATCTGTCTTCTATGCAGCTGAGAGCTTCCAGTTGGTGTGGTGGCTGGTCCCAGTCAGTGGTGGCGTCTCCTTCCTGTACGCTTTGACCTCTGGGTGTCGTGTGGGTTCAACAGTGTGTGTATGTGTTCTGCATAGGTGTGTTTGGTGTTGTCCGAGATGTCATTTGTTTATCAGAAATTGCCTCCCTTCTGGAGCCTCAGCTGTATCTTGGATCTGCTCACCACTTGGCTTAAAGAAAGATTTTATAACTTTTCAACTTGATTACACTTTTTAATTTTAAGTAACCCATGTCCAGATGGTACACCATCTCTAGTCTTCTGTAGCATAACAAATCTGTGCCTCTTTGGGGTTAGAGAGTACATTGATTCTATTTCATCCCTCCTGACCGCCAGGGGCGGTGCTTTCAGCACGAATGAACATTCTTGCGCATGCGCAGGTCGAGTACAAATAACAACGTCACCCCGTGACCTGCCGGGGACCCGCGTGACTCCATATAGGTTCGTCACGTCCGGGACCCAGCCCCTTAATTCTTCTCGCGCGCAGTTTTGTATCTGTTGAGTACAGCGTGTGGTCGTGTGAAGCTTGTTGCTTCGGTGTGTACCACACTGCTTTCCTAAGGACCGCTTGTTGCTAGTAGCCACTTGACCAACTCTGGTCGGAGTTGCGCGTAAGTCTCGCCCTCCAGGGCTGCACGAGCTGTTTTCCTCTTTCCGGTGCTTTGGTCGCTTTGACGACAACTGGTAAGTTCTGCTCTTTTTTTTACTCTCAAAGCGGTGGCGTTCTGCCCGCATGGAGTTAATCTTCTGTTGTTTATGTGACTCACCTGTAGCGTTTTCGCTAGCGTGGTGTTTAACTTCTGTTCATGTGACTCACCTGTAGCGTTTTCGCTAGCGTGGTGTTTAACTTCTGTTGTTTATGTGACTCACCTGTAGCGTTTTCGCTAGCGGGGTGTTTAACTTCTGTTGCAATTTATTCAGCTCACCAGTAGAGTGTACTGCTCGTGTTTGAGTTTATCTTACTGAATATTATCCAACTCACCTGTAGCGTTTTCGCTGGCGTTGAGTCTTTCTGTTGGCTGTTTGTTTCAACTCACCAGTAGCGTTTACTGCTCGTGTTTGAGTTACTTAATTTACCTGATTATTATCCAACTCACCTGTAGCGTTTACTGCTCGCACTGAGTTGTCTATTGTTTGTCATTTCAGCTCACCAGTGGCGTCTACGCTCGCACTGGGTTCTGTACTTTATTTGACTTCACCACTGAAGTTCGTTTTTTCCCCCTACTACCTGAGTCGCCAGTGACGTTTGGTTTTTCTCCCTGCTAACAGAGTCGCCAGTGGCGCTTTCTGCTCGTGCTTAACTCCTCTTGGTGGTTGATTGCTCACGCTTCTCGAGCATGATGCTACAAACTTTGTGTTGCTCGACCTGTCTGACGCCGCTTCAGCCCGAGGACGGACATGACTTATTCTGTCTCGGTGTGGAGCATCTCCAAGAGGCGCTGTCGGCTGACGCTTGCCCCAACTGTGTCGTCATGCCCTGGTCGATTAGACGGGACCGGTTGGCTGCGCTGGAGCGGCCTACCAACGGGGCGTGTGCTACGCCACGTAGCACGTTGCCACCGGGTCAGGCGGTGTGCAAACGGCCTGCTGTGGCCGCACCTTCGCGGCTGGCGAAGCGAACCAGACGGCCCAATAAGGACAGGTTGTCCACGAAAGTGGATCACCTCACCGCCGAGCTGGCCCGCATGAAGGCCCTCCTCCAGTCCTTTCAGACTGATGAAGGTCAGGACAGGGCGCTCTCTCCCAAGCGAGATGACGCATCAGTCCATCCATCCATCCATCCATCTTCTTCCGCTTATCCGGGGTCGGGTCGCGGGGGTAGCAGCCTAAGTAGGGAGGCCCAGACTTCCCTCTCCCCAGCCACTTGGAGCAGCTCCTCCGGGGGAATCCCAAGGCGTTCCCAGGCCAGCCGAGAAACATAGTCCCTCCAGCGTGTCCTGGGTCTTCCTCTGGGTCTCCTCCCGGTGGGACATGCCCGGAACACCTCACCAGGGAGGCGTCCAGGAGGCATCCTAACCAGATGCCCGAGCCACCTCAACTGGCTCCTCTCGATGTGGAGAAGCAGCGGCTCTACTCCGAGTCCCTCCCGGATGACTGAGCTTCTCACCCTATCTCTAAGGGAGAGTCCAGCCACCCTGCGGAGAAAACTCATTTCAGCCGCTTGTATCCGAGATCTTGTTCTTTCGGTCATAACCCAAAGCTCATGACCATAGATGAGGGTGGGAACGTAGATCGATCGGTAAATTGAGAGCTTTGCCTTTTGACTCAGCTCTCTCTTCACCACGACAGACCGGTACAGCGCCCGCTTCACTGCGGACGCTGCACCTATCCGCCTATCGATCTCACGCTCCAGTTTTCCCTCATTCGTGAACAAGATCCCGAGATACTTAAACTCCTCCACTTGGGGCAGGACCTCCTCCCCGACCCGGAGAGGGCATGCTACCCTTTTCCGGCTCAAGACCATGGCCTCGGATTTGGAGGAACTGATCCTCATCCCGGCCGCATCACACTCGGCTGCAAACCGCTCCAGTGAAAGTTGTAAATCACGAACTGATGAAGCCAGTAGGACCACATCATCTGCAAAAAACAGAGAAGCGATTCTAAGGTCACCAAAACGGATCCTCTCAACACCTTGGCTGCGCCTAGAAATTCTGTCCATAAAAGTTATGAACAGAATCGGTGACAAAGGGCAACCTTGGCGGAGTCCAACTCTCACCGGAAACGAGCCTGACTTACTGCCGGCAATGCGGACCAAGCTCTGACACCGGTCGTACAGGGACCTAACAGCCCTTATCAAAGGGCCTGGTACCCCATACTCCCGGAGTACCCCCCACAGAACCCCCCGAGGGACGCGGTCGAATGCCTTCTCCAAGTCCACAAAGCACATGTAAACTGGTTGGGCAAACTCCCACGCACCCTCCAGGACCCTGTTGAGGGTGTAGAGCTGGTCCAGTGTTCCACGACCAGCACGAAAACCACACTGCTCCTCCTGAATCCGAGGTTCGACTATCCGACGGACCCTCCTCTCCAGAACCCCTGAATAGACCTTACCAGGGAGGCTTAAGAGTGTGATCCCCCTATAGTTGGAACACACCCTACGGTCCCCCTTTTTGAATAGGGGAACCACCACCCCAGTCTGCCAATCCAAGGGAACTGCCCCCGATGTCCACGCGATATTGCAGAGTCGCGTAAGCCAACACAACCCTACAACATCCAGAGCCCTAAGGAACTCCGGGCGAATCTCATCCACCCCCGGAGCCTTGCCACCGCGGAGCTTTTTAACCACCTCGGCGACCTCAGCACCAGAGATCGGAGAACCCGACCCAAAGTCCCCAGGCTCCGCTTCCTCAGTGGAAGACGTGCCAGTAGGATTGAGGAGGTCTTCGAAGTATTCCGCCCACCGACTCACAACATCCCGAGTTGAGGTCAGCAGCACGCCACCCCCACCATAAATGGTGTTGGTCGCGTACCTCTTTCCCCCCCTGAGACGCCGGATGGTGGACCAGAATCGCCTCGAAGCCGTACGGAAGTCATTCTCCATGGCCTCTCCGAACTCCTCCCACGCCCGAGTTTTTGCCTCAGCAACCACCCGAGCCGCATGCCGCTTGGACTGCCGGTACCTATCAGCTGCTTCCGGGGTCCCACAAGCCAAAAAGGCCCAATAGGACTCCTTCTTCAGCCTGACAGCATCCCTCACTGCCGGTGTCCACCACCGGGTTCGAGGGTTGCCACCACGACAGGCACCAACAACCTTGCGGTTGCATCAGTCGCTGGTGACAATGCTCTTTCATTGGCGGCCTCTGACATTCACTTTCGTGGGGATCTTTCGGAGCAGGGCTCCGGGACGTCTGGGTCTGACTCCGTTGTCTCCCAGGACAATGTGGAGGAGTCCGTGACAGCCGCCATTCGAACGGCTCTTGCCCGCCTGCAGATTAGTGTCCCTCAGGCCCAGCCTGCAGCTTCCAGCGCATTTTTTAGGCGCCGTACATCGGAAGCGGCCCTTGTGGTTCCCCCCTTCGGAAGAGTATGTTCGGGAACTACATGCCTGCTGGTCTGACACCAGGGCGTTTTCGCGTCCGACACGGGATGGCAGGGTCCTGGCGTCCATGCAGGAGGCACCCAAGGTTGGCCTGGGGCAGATGCCTGCAGTGGAACTGAGTATCGCCTCTCTTATTGTCCCTCCTGATGTGGCCTTGCGGCCCAATGCCCGTTGTCCGCGGCCTCAGTGCCGTATTACTGACGACCTTCTCTGCAGGGCCTATGATTCTGGGGCCCGCATGGGCCGGATTGGGAACACTCTTTCCCATCTCATGCTGGCCCTGTCCTCCTCTTTGGAGTCTGTTCCGATTGACCACTCCACGTAGGGCCTGGTTGATGCATCTCTGCAGGCCTTTGCCTTAATGACTAGAGAGGTTGGCTGAACACTCTCCACGCTGGTGCGTGCTCGCCGCCAGGTCTGGCTGGTGCCGTCGCCGGTCACTGAGCCTTGTCGGAGGACCCTACGGGACCTACCTGTGGTTCCGGGGGAACTGTTTGGCTCTGTGGCACTGGACGCCTTGGACCATACGGTTCAGCCGTCTCGTACGATGCAGCAGCTGGCGGGGCTTCACAGGCATGATCGCCAACTGGCTGGCACTTGAATGGGTGCGGGCTCATCACGGATGTCCTCGCGCCCGTCCCCTTCTCCCGTTGTGCCTCGGATTCCAATGCGGGGTCGGGGATCGGCCCAGAGACCTTTTCCGGGTCAGAGGGGTCAGACTCTTGACCGGGCTGGGGCTGGGCCGTCTCGCTCCTTTCGAGCGGCGCAGTCTAGCCGGTATCCTCCCAGGCCTTCGAGGGGTCGGGGGACCCGCAGATGATTCCTTAGTGCCGGCGGTTGGTTATTTTGCCCCGGGACAGCTTAACTACTGGGTTGCCCACACGTCGGACGTG
This sequence comes from Garcialebias charrua, assembly GCA_038048925.1. Taxonomy (NCBI): domain Eukaryota; kingdom Metazoa; phylum Chordata; class Actinopteri; order Cyprinodontiformes; family Rivulidae; genus Garcialebias; species Garcialebias charrua. Next base: position 4,335 of record JBBPBX010065238.1, on the reverse strand, counting down.
TTGGTGCTGTCCACCCTGTCCCGGGGGTATCGCCTTTAATTCCGCCGCCGGCCACCCGTTCTTGGCCGGGTCAAGATGACTGTCATCTGCGACCCGGTGAAGGTGTAAGCATTGCACGACGAGATCTGCACCTTGCTGGCCAAGGGGGCTATAGTGCCTGTGGACCCCCTGTTGGATCCAGGGGGCTTTTATTCCACTTATTTTCTTGTTCCGAAGAAGACCGGGGATCTGCATCCGGTTCTAGACCTCAGGGGCCTGAATGCATGCTTGAAGCTCATGCCTTTCCGCATGCTGACCACCAAGGATGTCTTGAGGGCGATTTCCCCGGGCGATTGGTTCACGTCCATCGAAATCAAGGATGCTTATTTTCATGTGCCAATCGTGCCGCCCCATGGGTGTTTCCTTCGTTTAACCTGTCAAGGGTGGCACTTTCAGTGCAAGGTCCTCCCTTTTGGCCTTTCGCTATCCCCCAGGGTATTCACCCGATTCGTCGCAGCGGCCCTCTCCCCTCTACAGGTGCGAGGCCTGAGAATTCTCCCGTATCTGGACGACGGGCTCATTTGTGCCACGACGCAGGATCGAGCGGTTCGGGATACCCGATTGGTACTCCAGCATATGGAATGCTTGGGTCTGCGGGTGAACCTGGGGGAGAGCAGCCTGACTCCCTCTCAGGAGACAGTCTTTTTGGGCATTACCTTGGATTCTATGTCGATGACTGCTCGCCCGTCACCCCGGCGGGTCGATAGTATATTGCACCTGCTCCCAGACTTCAGGTGCGGTCTGGCACCGCCTCTGGTGCGGTATCTTTGTCTCATGGGGATGCTTACAGCTGCATCCACCATGGTGCCTTTGGGGCTGCTGTTGCTAAGGCCCTTTCAAATGTAGCTGAACAGCTTGAAGTTGGACGCCTCGCAGAACGCTCATCGCCTCCGACGACTTCGGGTGAGCCCTTGGTGCCTCCAGTCTCTGTCCCAATGGAGGGTGAGGTCTTTTATGACAGCGGGGGTCCCGCTCGGTTCCCTTCCATGCTATCGGGATATTGTGTTTACGGATGCATCCTCCACGGGCTGGGGTGCCACCTGGCGAGGTCACATGGCACAGGGGACGTGGTCCCGGACACAGGGCACGGAGCACATCAATGTCCTAGAGTTACGGGCCATGCTTCTGGCCCTTCACAGCTTCCTTCCAGGCTTGTAGGGGAAGCATGTGCTGGTGAGGTCGGACAACACCACTGTGGTTTGTCACATCAACCACCAGGGGGGGACCAGGTCACAGAAACTGTTGCGTTGGACACAACGTCTTCTGACCTGGGCTGCTCTGTGCCTGGCCAGCCTCGGAGCAACCTACATCCCGGGGTCACAGAACGTGCAGGCGGATTCCCTGTCCCGTCAGCTGCCACTCCCGGGGAAATGGAAGCTTCACATCGAAGTGGTGGAGATGATCTGGTTGGTCTATGGCAGAGCGGACGTGGACCTCTTTGCCACAGGGTATGCATTTCACTGCCCCCTTTGGTTCTCCCTGGGCGACGACGGACCTCTGGGCCACGATGCGCTGGCGCACGACTGGCCCCGGTCCCTCCTTTATGCCTTTCCGCCCTTCAGCCTTCTCTTTCAGACCCTCCTGCGGATTCGTCAGGAGGGGCACACGGTTCTCCTGGTGGCCTCCTTCTTGCCAGCAAGGACTTGGTTCCCTCTGTTGCGTGAACTCTGCTCTGGCTCGCCGATACAACTCCCATCCAGGACGGACCTTCTTTCCCAGATGGAGGGTCGGGTTCTGCACCCGGACCCAGACTGGCTCCAACTCTGGGTCTGGCCCCTGCAGGTTCGTGGCCCACCTTTTCAGGATACGCCGGGCCGGTAGGACATACAGAGGCCAATGCGTGGGCGTCTTCCATGCGGGCCATATATACTAATAAATGGGCAGCCTTTGTGGCCTGGTGCCGCGATAATGGGCAGGATCCGGTACGTGTTCAGTCCCTGACATACTGACCTTCCTGCAAGCGTTACTGGATCGAGGACGGTCCCCATCTACCTCCCCTTAGGGATTGTGCGGCCACTTCGGGAGCATTGCATGGGAAAGTTATGGACTCGAAAGTCCGAAACGGGAAGCACCGCCGCGGTCGGGCCAGGGCCGCTAAAAATCGGGGACCTCTTTGAGAGCGTTCTCTAGGCCGGGGGCTTCGCGCAGAGCCCTCCGGCGTCGCCGTGGCCCTCGCGGTTGGCCCGGGAGAAAATCAGGGACTTTTGGGAAATGTGCCCCAAATGTCCCACTTACATGAAACGGACACCAGGTGGCGCTTCCCGTAGGACAAATGGGCATTCTACTGCCCTAATGTCCCAGACATTTGGGAAGCATTCGACCCTAATGTCCCAATTTCTTCCCTAATGTCCCATTGGACATTTGAGGCAAATTATAATGGGGAGATTTTAGCCCCAATTGTCCTACACAATGGGACTTCCCTGTCCCCGTCCCTGGGACATTTGGTCAGAATTCTCGTTCCTCGTCCCAGTTTGAAACCTCGATGGAGCACCAGGACCACGGAGGTCCAGCGGGCGCGGAGGCTTGTCTTAACTCAGGGAAGGGTGCTTAAGTTTTCAACACATGTACTACATGCGGTGCAAATGACAATAAATTCTCTCTGACTCTCTCTGACTCTGACTCTGACTCTTAAGTGTGTGTACGCAGGGACATTTGGTCAGAATTCTTGTTCCCCAAATGTCCCAGTTGGGATTCTCGATGGATCACCAGGACCACGGAGATCCAGGGGGCGCAGATGCCTGTCTTAACCCAGGGAAGGGTGCTTAAGTGTGGGTACGCAGGTTCGACCGGAGAGCATGGGTCCATGCTCCAGGCCGGGAGGGGGCACCGGCTGAGGTTTTACCCAGGCTTCGGTGTCCCTTCCCTGGGTTTCGGACCATCCACGCCCCCCGGTAAGTGCAGAGCTTCATTACCCATGTACGAGAGCATTCATCGGGGCTTGGGCTTTCATAAAAGAGCCAGGTTTTTTCTCTCAGATGTAAGGATCATGGAGAAAAACGCACTTTTGTGTTGGGGCACATCTGGGACATTTGGTCCGAATTCTCGTTCCCCAAACATCCCGTTTGAATTCTCGATGGAGCACCAGGACCGCGGAGATCCAGGGGGCGCGGAGGCTTGTCTTAACCCATGGAAGGGTGCTTAAGTGTGGGTACGTAGGTTCGACCGGAGAGCATGGGTCCATGCTACAGGCCGGGAGGGGGCACCGGCTGAGGTTTTACCCAGGCTTCGGTGTCCCTTCCCTGGGTTTCGGACCATCCACGCCCCCTGGTAAGGGCGGATCTTCATTACCCAGGTACGAGGGCGTTCATCGGGGCTTGGGCTTTCATAAAATTGTCAGGTTTTTTTCTCTCAGATGTAAGGATCATGGAGAAAAACGCACTTTTGATTTGGGGCACATCTGGGACATTTGGTCCGAATTCTCGTTCCCCAAACGTCCCGTTTGAATTCTCGATGGAGCACCAGGACCGCGGAGATCCAGGGGACGCGGAGGCTTGTCTTAACCCAGGGAAGGATGCGTAAGTGTGTGTACGTAGGTTCGACCGGAGAGCATGTGTCCATGCTCCAGGCCGGGAGGGGCACCGGCTGAGGTTTTACCCAGGCTTTGGTGTCCCTTCCCTGGGTTTCGGACCATCCACGCCCCCCGGTAAGCGCAGAGCTTCATTACCCATGTACGAGAGCATTCATCGGGGCTTGGGCTTTCATAAAAGAGCCAGGTTTTTTCTCTCAGATGTAAGGATCATGGAGAAAAACGCACTTTTGTGTTGGGGCACATCTGGGACATTTGGTCCGAATTCTCGTTCCCCAAACGTCCCGTTTGAATTCTCGATGGAGCACCAGGACCGCGGAGATCCAGGGGGCGCGGAGGCTTGTCTTAACCCATGGAAGGGTGCTTAAGTGTGGGTACGTAGGTTCGACCGGAGAGCATGGGTCCATGCTCTAGGCCGGGAGGGGGCACCGGCTAAGGTTTTACCCAGGCTTCGGTGTCCCTTCCCTGGGATAGTGAACTGTCCCTGGGTAAAGAACCACCGACTTCCCCCGGGAGACATGGTTCTTCTTTACCCAAGGATAGTGCACTGTCCCTGGGTAAAGAACCACCGACTTCCCCGGGGGACATGGTTCTTCTTTACCCAGGGACAGTGCATTGTCCCTGTGTAAAGAACCACCGACTTCCCACGGGGGACATGGTTCTTCTTTACCCAGGGACAGTGCACTGTCCCTGGGTAAAGAACCACCAACTTCCCTGGGGGACATGGTTCTTCTTTACCTAAGGATAGTGAACTGTCCCTGTGTAAAGAA
>JBBPBX010065237.1:0-20010 GCA_038048925.1 Garcialebias charrua | reverse complement strand
CCACGGATATATACTCAACTCTCTCCCCTTCCTTTACAGCTGCTCGAGTACTTTTTTATCGGCACTGTAAATAAACTTCACTTAACTTTTGCCCTGCCTTGTGTCCTTACTTCCTTGGTCTGCTATTTGGGGTCGACGTTAAAACCAAACCTGATAGTATGTCCCAACCAATGGACCCCCCAGGCACGACTGAGGAAGTAAGTGGCCAGTTTGGGTCAACATTACAGCAGATTGTCACTCAGCAGCAAACCACCCAAAAGAACTTACTCTAACTGGGGAGCATGGTCTCTTCTCTACAGAAGGAGTTGTCAACCCAAACAAAACCAAATATAGTTCCTGGTAAGGAGCCAGCCGTTCGTCCTTCAGAGTTTTTTGAATGTAACACACGTAAATGTGGCAGCTTCATTCTCCAATGCGAGTTGGCTTTTAAACGAGCTCCAATTACCTACGACTCTGATTTTGCTCGCATTACTTACATTCAGTGGTGGGAAGTAACGAAGTACAAGTACTTCGTTACTGTACTTAAGTACATTTTTCATGTATCTGTACTTTACTTAAGTAAAATTAAACAGGGGTACTTTCTACTTTTACTTCACTACATTTTGCATTAAGTATCTGTACTTTCTACTGCACTACATTTCTAAAATGCGTTGCGTTACACGTTACATTGAAGTCGCATTGCGGCTTTTTTTTTTTTGTTCGTTAGTTTGAAAGTTACGGACGTAGAAAGTAACCAATGCAAAGCAAGCAGGTAACATTAGACCCGCCTTCAGCAAGAGCTGTGCCAGTGACGTAGACAACCTGCGTGCTCTTGCACCTCTACCTAACACACCCAAAATGGATTCCACCATGGAGAGCCAGCAAGAAGATACGCACCACCCATGGCCTTATTTAAAAAACTTCTTTGAGTTAACCGGTTCTAAAAACAACTCGTGGAGATTCCGGTGTCAACTTTGCCTCCCCCGAAACCATGAACTCCTGTCTTTCAAAAATTTGCCGTCAAATCTGAAAAAACACGTCGAGGTAAGTGAAGTTGCTAAACGCTACCTTACTTTAGCATGTGAAATTAATTTAGGTTAGTGGAGTCTTATGTAACCTTAGCCAGCTTCTTGTTCAACTGTACCTTGCTCACAAGTAAACAACTAAATTATTATAATCTTGCATGAACTGGCAACATGCATGTTGCTAACGCTGTGCTTGGCTGCTAAATAACATGAGCTGCAGTGTTTGGGTGTTTGTTGCTTGTGTGGCCCCATGCTTATTCATAAGGTGATATATTATAGAATGACAGGATTAACACCGTGTTACTTTAAAGCAGTGGTCTCAAACTTATCTGTGAAAAGGTTGCTGTGGCTGCAGGTTTTTGCTCCACTTAAAGTGGACATCTGAAATGGCTGTGTGAGAACTGAGAAGACAGTTTAGTTCAGGGGTCTGCAACCTGTGACTCTGGAGCCACATGCAGCTCTTTGGTGCCTCTGCAGCAGCAGAACTTATATGAAGAAATGTTTTTATTATTTTTTCTGTTATCCAGATGTGACTGTTGTTCAGAGTCAGAGAGTCAGAGTCAGAGAGTCTTTATTGTCATTTGCACCGCATGTGGTACATGTGATGAAAACGAGATTATGTACACGGGGTCCCAGTTACATCCAACAACAAATGAAAGAGAAAAACAGTAATAACATCTAGAATTAACTAAGAAAAACATCAACTAGTAATACACTAAGCCTAATATAGTGGAAATAAACAGCAGCACGAACATGAGTTTGTATGAGCAGATGGTCACAGATGAACACAGCAACAAGAAAACAGATCAGCATCAGCATGATGTGATATTTTGCAGTGTTTATTTTTTATTTTATTTTTATTTATTCATGAGTCTAACAGCCTCAGGGTAGAAGCTGTTCCTCAGTCTAGTGGTTCTACATTTGATGCTCCTCAACCTCCGTCCTGAGGGGAGTGGGGCAAAGAGTGAGTGTGCTGGGTGAGTGAGGTCTTTCATGATGCAGGTGGCTCTTTTCCTGCATCTGGAGGTGTAAATGTCTGTGATGGTGGGGAGACTGACTCCAACAGACTTCTGTGCAGCCTTCACCACTCTCTGTAGAGCTTTCCTCTCTGCAACTGTGCAGCCTCCATGCCACACGTTGATGCTGGAGCACAGGACGCTCTCCACTGCACACCTGTAGAACGAGGTGAGAACTGGGCTGCTCAGACCAGCACGTCTCAGCCGTCTGAGGAAGTAGAGTCTCTGATGACCTTTCTTGATCAGGCTGGTGGTGTTGTTGCTCCAGCTGAGGTTATCATTCATGTGTACACCCAAGTATTTGTAGCTGGAGACCACTTCCACTGCAGACCCACCTATTTTCAGTGGGGCGTGGGTGTGTTTATTCCTTCTGAAGTCCACAATCATCTCCTTTGTCTTCTTCACATTCATGTGAAGATTATTCTCTTTGCACCAGCTCTCCAGGTGTTCCACCTCCTGTCTGTAGCTGGACTCATCATTGTTTGTGATGCATCCCACCACCGCTGTATCATCTGCAAACTTAACAATATGACAGCCTGGAAGTGTGGCTGTACAATCATATGTGAGCAGAGTGAACAGAAGGGGGCTCAGCACACATCCTTGAGGAGAGCCAGTGCTGAGGGTTATGGTGGAGGAGGAGAAGTTGTGGATCTTCACGGACTGTGGTCTGTCTGTTAAGAAGTCTAGTACCCAGTTACAAATGGAGGGGCTTAGTCCAAGTGTAGATAGTTTGTCTATCAGAGTTTGGGGGATCATGGTGTTGAAGGCAGATGTGAAGTCCACGAAGAGCAGACGCACGTATGAGTCCTTCTGATCCAGGTGGGTGAGAGCAGTGTGGACCACGGAAGAAATGGCGTCCTCTGTTGATCGGTTCTCGCGGTATGCGTATTGATGAGGGTCCTCGTTGATGTTGACGGTTGCCTTGATGTGGGTCATGACCAGTTTCTCAAAACATTTAGCGACTACCGGGGTGAGGGCCACTGGTCTATAGTCATTCAGACCAGTCACTGTGGAGCTCTTTGGGACTGGGATGATGGTCGCGGTCTTCAGGCAGGTGGGAACTGACTCCAGTGCAAGTGAGGTGGTGAAGATGTCAGCCAGCACCTCACAGAGCTGGTCCGCACATTCCTTCAGAACTTTCCCTGGGATGTTGTCTGGTCCGGTTGCTTTATGAGGATTAATCTTTCTGAGACTGCCTCTCACTTCTGCTGCGGTCACTCTGAGATGCTCTTCATCTGGTGATGAGGTGAGTCTGGTGCTAGCTGGTCTGTTTGGATCATCAAAACGTGCATAAAACTTATTGAGGGCATCAGGCAGAGATGGGTCCCTGGGGCATTGTTTGTTCTTGCCTTTGTAATCTGTTATGCATTTAATACCCTTCCACATGCTCCGTGGGTCTTGTGAGGTGAACTGTCCCTCGATCCTCTGTGCATACGTGGCCTTGGCCTTCTTAATGCCTTCCCCCAGTTCTTTCCTGCTCTTTCTCAGCTCCTCTTTATCTCCGGACTTGAATGCAGTGTCCCTGGCTGCTAGCAAGGCGTGAACTTCTTTATTTAACCAGGGTTTTCGGTTCGGGTAAGATTTAACATATTTTTTTATGGATACATTTTCAGAGCATGTACTGATGTAGCCCAGGACTGAGGAAGCATAGAGTTCCAGGTCAACTGAGCTCCCTTCAGTAGCTGCCTCCCTGAAAACAGACCAGTTTGTCTTCTCAAAACAGTCTCTCAGCATGGAGGTGCTGCCTTGAGGCCAGATTCTTATCTCTCTTTGTTCCGGCTTGGAGCGCCTGAGTGGGGGGAGCTGTCTTGGGGCCAGGATCAGAGAGCCGTGATCGGAAGCTCCGAGCGTTGGGCGTGTCTTCGCCGTGTACGCCCCCTTTACATTAGTGTAGACTTGGTCAAGCGTTTTATCTCCTCTCGTTGCTATGGAAGACGTGCTTATTGAAGGCTGGGAGGGAGACTTGAAGATCTACGTGATTGACGTCTCCGCAAACAATGAAGAGCCCCTCAGGATATTTACACTGCAGCGAGGTGAGTAAGTCATGAATTTCTCCCTGGGTGTCATTAGCATTAGCATCGGGTGCTATGTAAATAAATGATATTAAAATTACAGCATGGTCGCGAGGAAGATAATGCGGCCGGCACCTTACTGTGATCAACTCGACGGCAGCTGAACAAAGCCTTTTGATCACAGAACAGTTCGTGCACCAGTCTTTGTTCACGTAAATACAAACACCACCGCCTCGTGTTTTTCCCGTAGTCTCGGTGCACCGGTCTGTTCTGAAAAAGAGTCTGTTATCCAGCTCATAAACAGAGTCTGGTGTATCCTCAGAGATCCACGTTTCCGTGAGGCAGAGCACGGAGCACCTTCTCATCTCCTCCGACGTGGTCACTCTCAAACGAAGTAGATCCATTTTGTTGTCCAGCGAGCGGACGTTAGACAGAAAAAGAGCCGGCATCGGGGGTCTACCGGTTTTAGCGTCTGCCCGCAGTCTCGTCATAATTCCTGCTCGGCAACCCCTCTTCTTTCCTCGGAGCACCTCTTCCTTTTCTTTCCCCTGGAGCGCGTCTGCTTCCAGAAAGATGTTCTTAACAGCTCCAATCTTCCGAGCTCTGATTTGAGTTCGTTGCTGATTTCAGCTGTGCCCTGTGGTAAATCCGCTCCGATTCTTAACAGTTCAGTTCGGCTATAATTCACCCGCAAAAAACGCGCAGAGTCAGGTACAAAAACACTATTAAAATTACTAAAAACTAGGGATGAACCGGGAGCTCGTGAAGCTGCGGCTGCTCTGAGCGCGGCCATCTTGCCATTTGTTGATACTAATGCTGTTGAAAATCCATGAAAATTTAACCTACACAAACTCTTCAATTATAAAATCAAACTACAGAAATACTCTGGCCACAATATAACTTTTAATTTGTAGGTTAATGCAAATGATTGTGATCAGGCTCATTTGCTGGTGAATTGTAAATAGCATGTTGATAGTAGTATATTATATGAAATATTTCATACTAACATAAATTATATTAATAAATTAAACAATATACCGGTAATTGTTTATGTAACAGGTTAAATCCTGCCGAATGTGCTTTCCTGACCGAATATGTTGGGACCATGAGCCCGGTTGCCAAGGCCCTCAACATAATGCAGGCAGAAGCAGACGTCCATATGGGGTGGCTGGTGCCCACCATAACCCTCCTGACTGTGAAGCTCGACCGCCTACGACTCTCCTCTAAGTTCTGCCAGCCACTGATCGATGCCCTGCAAGGAGGAATCCAGCAGCGCTTTGGACCTATGCTTGCTGACCCTGAACTTGTTGCTGCAGCAATTCTTCTTCCAAAGTTTCGTACTTCCTGGACAAGCGATGAACACAAGCTGAAACTGGGTAAATCATTTAAACTGTTCCTCACATTGCCATCTTTTTATAAATTATAAATGCTGTAGTGTTTTCTAATGCAAAGAACAGCTCCTGATCATCATAAAATGTTTTAAAGCAAAAACTGAATGCATTGCACAGTGTACAGCAGTGTATTATCTAATGAAATTATTAGCTGTCTCCACATCCCCATCTGTTTTTCTTATTCCACTGAGGAGCAAAATTAGTTTCTTCTCTTTATGGTCATTTCTGGTTATTGAGACACATACTTTGTTGTTTTGAAAGTACAGTGGTGTCGATTAAATCATGTGTCTCATTTAGGTAATTAGATGAATTATGTCTCCTCTGTTTGGTAATAATGATGATTGTTGTGTGTAGGCCTGAACTACATCAAGACCCACTTGGATCAGGAGTCAGTGCAGCTCCCTGGTAACAACTCAAGCTCATCAGAGGAGGAGGACTACTTTAGTGTCATGAAGGACAACATTCCAGAAAGGGCCAGACAGCTAGATGGATACTTGGCCAGCACAGTCACTACCATGGATGTTCTCAAGTCAGTCCCTGCAGTATGCTATTTGTCTTTGAAGTTAAAGGTCCACTGACATGATTTTTCTACTATTCATCAAATTGCTCAAATATATATATTTTATCATTTAAATATGTTCGTTTTTGCAAACAAAATGATAAATCACTTTAATTTTGCTTTAAAAGTGATTTTGAACTTCAAGCCGTGTTTAATCATGGGAAATCCGTTTACACCCGAACGCACCATCTGTGACGTAGTGTCCAGAGTGAGAGGCAGAGGGCTCTCGTCTCTTTAATAGCGGACATTTTAAAACCCGACTAATTTAGCAATCTATGTGAAGATTTGAGCTATTTGTCTTCATTTTGGGAAGCAGAAAATAGTTTGGGTGATGGAACAAGAAACAACAGGATCTAATTTAGGTCTGATGCTGTATCAGACTTACCTTCATGTGGAGCTGCTCACACCCGCGCACTGTGACAAGCCCAGAGCTCTGCCTCTCACTCTGGACACTACGTCACAGATGGTGCGTTCGGGTGTAAACGGATTTCCCATGATTAAACACGGCTTGAAGTTCAAAATAACTTTTAAAGCAAAATTAAAGTGATTTATCATTTTGTTTGCAAAAACTAACCTATTTAAATGATAAAATATATATATATTTTGAGCAATTTGATGAATAGTAGAAAAATCATGTCAGTGGATCTTTAAACACACCCTTGCCTGCCTCAGCAGCATGTGAGACACTTTTCAGTACAGCGGGACAGATTTTCTCTCCCTAAAGAGCCAGACTGGACTCCAAAAACTTTGAAAATTCATTCATTCATTCATTCAACCTTTATTTAGTCAGGTAAATCTTTTGAACCTCATGGGCTCATTTACGAAAGCGACCTGCTAAAACTAAAGAACAATGAACAGCAATGGTAGAATTTCCTTAAACAATAAACAATAAACAAACAAACAATAAACAATAGAAAACAAAAAAAAAAATATATATATATATATTTTTTTTTTTTTAACAAAGTATCAAAAAACTAGCAAAACATTATAAGGTATATGTATAAAATCAAAGACAGGAACAAATCTGCATTGGTTTTTGCCAGGATTCAACTACTTCAACTTAAAATCTTAAAATCAACTACTTCTAAACTTAAACAAAAAATTCTTGCCACAATGTTAAAATGTGTTCATGGGATGTTAGGACAGGAGACGAGATGTCTCCACAATGGCTCGACACTTGGGTCCAAGTTTTGAAAGTTATGTCAAGAAGTTAAAATATTGTTCACTTTTGGCTCATTACAAGGTTAACTAGACTTTTTTTGTTAACTAGTGTTGATGACAAACGAGTTGAAATGATTGTTGTCTATTTCTTTGTCAGTTGTGTCTAATGCCCCTTTTTTCAGGCAGACTTAAACGCGTTTACTGCAGTGAAAATGACACTGGTTTTGTTTGTGTTAAATAAAAACTTTCAAAGGTATAATCATTCCTCTTTCTTATTTTGCTTAATGCCATTTAACTCTAGGTCATCCCTGAAATTCTGATGCACAGAGTCACAAGTCCAAGTGTGAACTGTGTCAAAGAGTAAACACAATAAAACATGTAATATCTGCAGCATTGTTCATTAAAATGGAACACTATCAATGTATTACAGAAAACATACATACGGTAGTGACACTTTATTGTAGACCATTTTATTAGGTGATACATTCAGCAAATACTTTTACTTTTAATACTTTAAGTATTTTTAAAAGCAAGTACTTTTCACTTTTACTTAAGTAAAAATATTAAGATGGTACTTTTACTTTTACTAGAGTACATTTTTGACTGTTTATTTGTACTTTTATTTAAGTACAGTGTTTGAGTACTTTCTTCACCACTGCTTACATTATAAGTGCACTGAAGGGTGAGGCGCTCCAATGGGCATAAGCCTTCCTCCGCCGACGTTCCGTCGACCGCTTGTCTTACTCCATGTTTTTGAAGAACTTTCTCCAGGTGTTTGACCACCCTCTCCAACAGGAGGAAGCGGCCCAAAAACTGTTTTCCTTACGCCAAGGAGGTGAAACGGTGGCGAAGTTTGCAATACACTTCCACATCCTCGCTAAGGAGTCCGGATAGGAAGGAAAAGCACTCCGTAGCGCATTCATCAAAGCTCTAAACCGCCAAATAAAAGATAAGCTGATTACTGGGGAAATTCCTTCCGACCTAGACGACGTAATTGCCTTGGCCATCCGCGTTGACAACCGTGTTCGAGAGAGCCAACTAGAGAATGACTTCAACTCCCGTGAGTCTCTCGCTTCCGGAAGTTCCGCCCTCATAGCTTCCGAGTCTTTTTCCGAAACGGAGCCGATGCAAATCGGAAAGACCCGAATCACCCCTGAGGAGCGACAGCGACGTCTTGAGGCCAATGCATGCATGTATTGTGGAAAACAAGGTCACACAGTAAAAACATGCAGATTACTGCTAAAAGCCAACGCCCGCCAGTAGGTAAGGGGATACTGGTGGGTACGACTTCTTTTTCTCCTAAAAATTTAACCTTGCCTGTGATTCTCTGTTTGAACTCTGTTAATCATCCCATGCAGGCATTTCTCGACTCTGTTGCTGAACAGAGCCTGATCAGCAGAGATCTAGTAGACAAACTACAGATTCCCACAACCAGTTTGGACCCATCCATTCCTGTCACCGCCATCACGGGACAACACATTTCGTCCATCTCTTTAAAAACAATAAAGATCAAATTTGTTGTCTCAGGAAATCACAGGGAGTCTGGTGAGTTTTTTGTTTTTGACTCGCCCACGTCTCAACTCGTACTGGGATACCCCTGGTTAAAGACACACAACCCATGTATTAACTGGACAGAGAACAGAATTGAAAGATGGGGGGAGGAGTGTTCTTTAAAATGTCTCCATTGTGCAGTCTCTCCCAGTTCACCTCCTCCATTGGTGAAAGAAAAGATCGATCTAACCAACGTGCCTACCACTTACCACTCTCTGGCACCGGTTTTTAGCAAACAACTAGCATTATCCTTACCTCGTCACAGACTCTACGACTGCGCAATTGATTTACGCGCTGGTCTCCTCCTACCTCTTTCGATCCCCAACCGTCCTTGGTCCTACATCGCCTTGGATTTCATCACCGGTCTCCCGGTCTCCAATAGTAACACTGTCATTTGCACCATTGTTGATCGTTTTTCCAAGTCTGCACATTTCATACCGCTTCCTAAACTTCCGTCTGCTCTTGAGACTGCCCAGGTTGTCACGGAACACGTTTTCCGCCTCCATGGCATACCACAGGACATTGTGTCTGATCGTGGCCCACAGTTCGTCTCCCAGGTCTGGAGGGGGTTCTGTACAGCTCTTGGAGCACACGTCAGTCTCTCCTCGGGTTACCACCCGCAATCCAACGGACAGACGGAGAGGTGCAATCAGGATCTGGAGGCCATCCTGCGGTGTGTGATCGATTCCAACCCGTCTTCCTGGAGCCAGCATCTTCCGTGGATCGAATATGCCCACAATTCCCAGACCTCTGCAGCCACTGGACGGTCTCCTTTCGAGGTGGCCTTGGGGTTCTCTCCTCCTCTTTTTCCCTCACAAGAGGCTGATGTGGGCGTTCCCTCGATCCACCTCCACATCAGACGCTGCCGTCGGGTTTGGCGCCAGACGACGGCGGCTCTGGCAAGGACTTCTGAGCAGAATGAACGTTTTGCTAACAGACACCGCTCCAGGGCTCCCGACTACAGGATAGGCCAGAAGGTTTGGCTCTCAACCAAGGACATCACTTTGAAGGACACTCCTCGGAAACTCTCGCCTAGGTTCATAGGTCCTTTCCCTGTGGTGAAGGTGATCAACAGGTCAGCGGTGAGACTCCAACTCCCACCATCGATGAGGATACACCCGACCTTCCACGTATCCCGCATCAAGCCCGTGGCCACCAGCCCTCTCCAACCCGCGGCTGGTCTTCCTCCTCCCCCCCGGCTGATTGACGGCGCTCCTGCTTTCACCGTCAGCCGTCTCCTGGACGTGAGACGCCGGGGCCGAGGCGTTCAGTATCTGGTGGATTGGGAGGGCTACGGTCCTGAGGAACGCTCCTGGGTCCCTAGGTCCCGCATTCTGGACCCGGGTCTCATCACCTCCTTCTTCAGGGCTCACCCTGACAAGCGGCTTCGATCGCCGTGAGGCGATCCTTGAGGGGGGGGGGGCACTGTGGGATTCTTGGTTTTTCTGTCTGTTTGTCACTCTTCCTTCCACAGCCAATCACTCGACTCACCACACCTGCTGCCATTCTGATGAGGACTACTGACTCACCTATGTAAGCAGCTGCCAGACACCTCTTCAGCGCTGGGACATCTTCTTCCATTTGGACCTTCCACGGCCTGACTCTGGTCTTCTCCAAGACCTTCTTCATCCAGGGGTCTCAACCTCTGTGGCTCATTAGATGTCCTCATCTGCACCGTCTGGTATCAGCCTGCTCCTCTCTCCAACTGGATCCTCTCACTCCACCTGCTGCAACCCCAGGAATCCCACCTTCAACTCTCCTCCAGAACACCTCCTGCAAAACAAAGTAAGAATTTCAATTCTTCAACTCAAGATTCAAAACCATCATATAACCCACGGATATATACTCATCAACTCTCTCCCCTTCCTTTACAGCTGCTCGAGTACTTTTTATCTGCACTGTAAATAAACTTCACTTAACTTTTGCCCTGCCTTGTGTCCTTACTTCCTTGGTCTGCTATTTGGGGTCGACGTTAAAACCAAACCTGATAGTTTGATGTTTCAGTGTTGGTGTAAATGTTCATACTTTTATACTACTATGAAAAAAACTCAGGACAGTGTTACACTTTTACTATTTTATGCTTATGTTTATTAAATGTTTTAGTGTTTAGTGTTTAGATGGTTACTGTTGCACCGAGGGACTGAGAGAAACGCAATTTCAATCCTGTGTATGTCCTGTACATATTGCAGTTCTGACAATAAAGTTGACTTTGACTTTGACTTTGATATATATATATGAGCTTGAACACCATGTATTTGAGAGTGGTTCTGAAAAATGGGGCAGCCGTGGCGTAGTGGTAATGGCAGTCGTCCCCCGATCGGAAGGTTGGCGGTTCGAATCCCGGTTCCCCACACCATGTGTCGTTGTGTCCTTGGGCAAGACACTTAACCCCGAGTTGCTCCCAGTAGGACTGGAAAGCACCTTGCATGGTAGTCTGCCGCTACCGGTGTATGAATGTGTGTAGCATTCAATGTGTGTAGTGCTTTGAGATTTTCACTAATGAAATGCGCGTTATAAATTGAATTCATTATTATTATTATTTAAAAAGCAAACAAGAACAATAGACCTGAAAATATATTACAACAAACAGAATTTCAGTGACAGTCAATGAATGGCAAATGACAGCTGGAGACGTATGTGGGTAATGCCTATTGTTTAAATATATATGGGTGGCACTGTGGTCAGTTGGTAGAGCCGTTACCTCACAGTGAGAAGGTTGCTGTATCAAATCCCGGCTTGGGCCTTTCTGGGTGGAACTTGCATTTTCTCTCTGTGCATGCATGGTATTCTCAATCATCCAGGTCATGGTAAATTCAAAAAAGTTCAAGACAAAAACAACTGGACTTTATTTGTGACAGAAGACGTTTCACTTCTAATCCAAAGAGCTTTCTCAATTCAAAAAGCAGGGAGTGTGGGGTTCAGGTTATACCTGAATCCCAGTTTGTAGGCTCAGTCATCCAGGAAGATAATAAAAAAACGTTAAATCATGTCATCTGGACCAGTTCAACATAAGGTATTATGAAAGAATGCTGACCAGTTACAATGGGTCTACTACAATGGCCACTTTAAAATAAATGTTTACATGCATTTCATAGTTCAAAGACCATTTAGCTGAGGCTTATGACCAGGGGCGGCCGCCACTAGAGAGCACCAGGGCGCCACCCTACTAGAAGATCTGGACCATTTCACAATAATACTTTTTTTTTAATTAATAAAAATGAAATAATATAAAAATATTTCGAAATATATGCATATATGTTTTTAGTTGTGTAGGATAAATAGTTTATGAGTAATGATGAGTTATATTGTTTGTTTCAAAAAAACGTTTTCTGATTGGTGACGTACTTCCTGTTTGGGGCGCTCATCTGATCCATTGACTCTAATTATAGCTGGCACATGCGTACTGATGTCGCCACCTTAAAATACAATGGGACTGTTCAGGGTGCAGTTTTCACCGCCCGGACAGTCCAACATGAGCTGTACGTACAGAACAATGCACTTCCGATCTAGTTGTTTTTTGTTTGTTTTTTCTGTCTGGGAGTACAGAGCCGTGCAGTGACTGAAGCAGGCTTGTTCAGGTACGTTTTAAATAATTTAAAGCCCTTTATCTAATATCTATTTGCATTTCTGACTGATATGCCTCTCAAATGGATCTGTGAAAAAAGCCTTCAGCTGACTGCAAGTGGGAAGTGATGAGTTTTTTTTTCTTTCTTTGTTAGCATGCTAGCGCTAGCCACCTGATTATCGTATTGGACTCAGTCTGGTGGCTACATTTATTTCAATTTGCTTATAAAAAATTATCAAATATTAATAATTTTATATACTAAATAAATGTAACTGGTGGTGTTATACTATTTCTTAACTCTGTATTGATCTGGAGAATGAAAACAAAGCCCCTTGCATGTAACTAGCTCCTATTAACATTGAATTATTAAGTATTTATACAGATAAAAATGTGCCATGGAAGATTTTCTTGTGTGCCCATGACCCAAGCTAATAATGCAAGCTTAAATAATGACGGTCAGTGTTGTTATGACAGCCTGCAAACTCTCCTGTTCTACAGATAAAAAGCACAAATATAACTGTTATCCCTGTGTTTAGTGGGTTGGGCACCACAAGGTTAATAATAAAATAATCATATGTCTAATACTTATTAGATAAGTCAGTCTTATTTATTGTATCACATTATATTATAACATTCATATATAATATCAAGTTGTTTTGTTTACTAGGTTGTTGAAATAACATAATCACAGTAAAATAGATCATTTTTCTTCCCCATAAATCAGTTATTTAAAATCTAATCTGGAATCATTCCTCCTTGTTAGACTTCAGTTGACCTGTTTAAGTTGGGCCCAAATTTGTTATTATCTTTTGATTTATTTTTCATTGAAATTTAATTATTTGTTAGTTTATTTTTGGAACTATTAAATTGAATTATTTGGTGGATTTTTGAACACCTTTGTCCTTATTTAAGTCTGGACCCTCAATATACCCACTGTCCCTCCTCTGGACATGTCCAAACCATCTCAGTCTGGCCTCCCTAACTTTATCTCCCAGTTGTTCAACATGTGCTGTACCTCTGATGATCTCATTCCTGATCTTATCCATCCTTGTCACTCCTAAGGAGAACCTCAGCATCTTCATTTCTGCACTTCCAGTTCTTTCTCCTGTCTTTTTGTCAATGACACTGTCTCCAGACCATACAACATAGCTGGTCTCACCACTGTCTTGTAAACTTTTCCTTTGACCTTTGCTGACACCTTTTTGTCACAAATCACTCCTGAAACTTTTCTCCATCCACTCCATCCTGCCTGGACTCTCTTCTTCACCTCTTTACCACATTCCCCATTTTCCTGGACAGTGGACCCCAAGTACTTGAAGTCCTGCACCTTTGTGACCTCTGCTCCTTGTAGCCTCACTGTTCCACCAGCCTCCCTCTCATTCACACACATGTACTCTGTCTTACTACGGCTGACTTTCATTCCTCTTCTTTCAAGTGCATACCTCCACCTCTCCAAGTTCTCTTCCACCTGTTCCCTGTTCTCACCACAGATCACAATGTCATCTGCAAACATCATAGTCCATGGGGATTCCTGCCTGACCTCATCTGTTAGTCGGTCCATCACCAGAGCAAACAAGAAGGGGCTCAGAGCCGATCCTTGATGCAATCCCACCTCCACCTTGAAGCTATCTGTCACTCCTACAGCACATCTCACCACTGTCCTGCTGTCTTCATACATGTCCTGTACCAGTCTAACATACTTCTCTGCCACTCCAGATTTCCTCATGCAATACCACACCTCCTCTCTTGGCACCCTGTCATATGCTTTTTCTAAATCCACAAACACACAATGGAGTTCTTTCTGACCCTCTCTGTACTTCTCCATCAGCATTCTCAAAGCAAAGATGGCATCTGTGGTGCTCTTTCTTGGCATGAAACCATACTGCTGCTCACAGATAGTCACCTCTTGTCTAAGTCTTACTTTCACAACTCTCTCCCAGATCTTCATCGTGTGGCTCATCAACTTAATTCCTCTGCCGTTGCTCCAACTCTGTACATCAGCCTTGTTCTTAAAGTCCATGACCCACCATGTTTTCAAATTGCATCGCCATTAATATTTATTAGTTTATTTAAAAATAATACAGGAGCGTTTATTTATATTGTAGAGAAATAATGCAAAATGTGTTATTTCATGATTTATAGCAGATTTTAGCAGAAGCTCCGGGAAGATCTGCCCCTCTCCAAATATGGGCATTCACATCACTAAAGATTCCGCCTTGGAGTTACAGGCGGAGTTTTAATAAGCCTTCATCAACTTCCATGACCGCTGCTCTAAGAGAGGAAAAAAAAAAGAGAAGCGGTTGCTCACTGATGTCTGTCATATTCTGAGCAGCATCCACGTAGACATACTAGTTTAATTCGCTTGATCGCGACAAATTCATTCATTTCCGCATCGCCTTTTTATTCTCTCCCCTGACCAGACAGGTCGGGAGTAGAAAGGCAGCCGCAGCGCGGAGCTCTGTCGGTCTGGATGTACCATCGCGCGCGGGCTTCCCCGTGCTCTCTGTGCTTCCCCGTGCTCCAGCAACAAGGCTGGACAGAACCGAGCCCCAGCACGAACTTCAAAGCTGACCCGCAGCGGAACGGGGAGCCAGGGAGAAGCCGCGCGGCTCGCTCCTCTCTGGGCAGAGGAGAGGAGAGCAGCCAGCAACAGTCGCAGCGGTGTTATATCTTATTAAAAAGGTCTATAAAATAAATAATAAATAAAAGCAGACCACTGGTCCAGTTGTACACAAAAATGCACCAGGAAATATGCAGTTTTACTCTCACTCTCATAAACCTCCATGGAAACTCACTCCTACCTTCTGCCTTGCTTTCTGGGTGGAGATCAATGTAACGAAAGGCATGACCCTTCGGGACTTTTCGGCCAGGTTTCCGGATTCATTCGGGAGTGGGTTTTTTTTTTTTTTTTTTTTAACCCTCGCCTGGCCCAAATGCAAAAATGAAAATAAAATTCATAAAATACTACAGTAATTCTCCAATATGGTGAATTGTTACTGTCACGGTGGGTGTTGTCCTTTAAAAATGGGAACCAGCACACTTCTTCTCCATTCTTCAGGCATTTTCTCACCCTCAAATATTCCATTAAATATTTGAGTCAAAAACCTCACTGCCACCTCTCCAAGACATTTCCAAACATCCACTGGTATGTCATCGGGTCCTACTGCCTTCCCCTTCTTCATTCTTTTCAGAGCTTTCTGAACTTCACCCTCACTAATCTTTCCCACTTCCGGGTCCACAGTTTCTATGACTTGTACTCTTCTTTCTCTTTCATTCTCTTCATTTATTAGCTCCTCATTCTTCCATCTTCCTGTCACACTCTCCTCACTTGTTAGAACATTACCATTCCTATCTTTAATAAGCCTAACCTGCTGCACATCCTTTCCAGCCTGATCCCTCTGTTTTGCTAATCGGCACAAGTCCTTCTCGCCCTCTTTAGTGTCCAGTCTCCCATACAACTCATTGTACCCTCTGCTTTGCCTTAGCTACTTCCCTCTTTGCTCTATGTCCCATCTCCTTATATTCCTGTCTCCTCTCTTCAGTCCTCTCACTGTCATATTTCTTCTTGGCTAATCTCTTTCTTTGAATGGCGTCCTGCACTTCACTATTCCACCACCAGGTTTCCTTATCATCCATTCTCTGTCCAGATGACACACCAAGTACCTTCCTACCTGTCTCTCTAATTACTGTTGCTGTAGTAGCCCAGTCACTTGGAAGCTCTTTCTTACCACCCAGAGCCTTTAACAGCTCGTCTCTGAATTTCTCACAACATTCTTCCTTCTTTAGCTTCCACCATTTGGTCTTCTTCTCTGATTTTACTCTTTTTCTCTTCTTCGCAACAACAGTCATTCTACACACAACCATCCGATGCTGTCTGGCCACACTCTCCCCTGCCACAACCTTACAGTCTCCAATCTCCTTCAGGTTTCCTCTTCTACACAGAATGTAGTCGATCTGCGTACTCCTTCCTCCACTCTTATAGGTCACTCTATGTTCCTCCCTCTTTTGGAAATAGGTATTGACTATAGCCATTTCCATTCTCTTGGCAAAATCCACCACCATCTGTCCTTCCTGGTTTCTTTCCTTGATACCAAACCTATCCATCACTTCCTCATCCCCTCTGTTTTCTTCACCAACATGTCCATTCAGGTCTGCTCCAATCACCATTCTTTCCTCCCTGGGAATAATCTATCACTAAATCCAGATATTTCCTAAATGTATCTTTCTCTTCCCATCACATCCAACCTGTGGTGCATAACCACTGACGATGTTTAGCATCAGATCTTCTACTTCTACATTCAGACACATCACCCTATCTGACACTCTCTTCACCTATACATTCTTTGCCAACTCCTCCTTCAGGATAACCCCTACTCCATTTCTCTTTCTATCCACACCATGGTAAAACAGTTTGAACCCTGCTCCAATGCTGCGGGCCTTGCTGCCCTTCCACTTGGTCTCTTGGACACATAAAACATCTACCTTTCTTCTCTGCATCATGTCAGCCAGCTCTCTACCTTTGCCTGTCATTGCACCGGTGGCGGTCGTTGTTAACCAGGGCCTCGACCGATCCGGTATGGTTTCACTTTGATGAACTCGCATTATGGTTTTGGCAAAAGTGTTTTACATCGGATGCCATTCCTGACACAACCCTCACCATTTAATCGGGCGTGGGACCGGCACAAGAGATACACTGACTTGTGCTCCCTAGTGGCTGGTTTATAAAAATGATAAAATGAGATAAAAAAAATATATTCTCAGAATACTTTTTGAGATTTCTTTCGCCTAATAAAATCTGACAAACCCTCAGAAAACCCAACTAAGCATTTATCAGTGTGATGTTTGGCATTTTTCATTGTCAAGTATGGTGGACTTGAGGTGTAAATGAACAACATTTGAAAAAACAGAATTACATTTAAAAAAAAAAAAACGGAATTAAATTAAGCCAAACCCTAAGTGGTGGGGTTTTATTTTTATTTTATTTTATTTTTTTACTTTATTAACAACATAGAACAACAGAACATTATACAAGATACAAATACAAACTCTCGTGAAGGGTGTGTGGAGGCGTTTGTGTACCGTTTGTTCAGTTGATTTTTAATTGAGAATCAAAAAAAATATATATATACCGGTACCCAACATTTCATTAGTCATTTTCACAAGGGATTTTAAAAAATACAATACTTTACAGCTTTTTGCATTTTTCACTTCATCCATCACATCATTTTTGTTGTGATAGATAAAACATGATGTCTAGGTCTCTCTTGTAAATGAGTCCTCGAGGCTCAATGGGATTAACCTACCTAAATAAAGGTCGAATGATCTCTACAGTTTTTTGTTATTTGCACTTTGATTAAAGATGTTCTAGTTTGAGCTTCTTCTACGGTTCATTTTCAGCATATTTAGCTAATTTCCTCAGTCTTTCATCACTCAGCCTTTAGTCTGTATTTTTGCAGAAGATGCTCATTTCTGTAGGTGCATACTGTTAATAGACTTTAAACAAGTAACTACAAACAAAAACTTGGATAATATTGCTTTTCAATTTTTTTATCTATGATTATTCAATGCTGCACAAATCTCTCAGCTAATCATATATTTATAACTTTAATGCAACCTAAAAGCAGTTGTAAATACAAAAAAAAACATGCTGTTGATAAAAGGCACAACAAAACAAACTCATCGCCTGCAGACCTGGACCCCAGCCATGCTCCCTGGCAACACAATGTTGTGCATCAACAGTTCAAATGCAGAGGCCACAACTTTAGCACAGCTGTTGTTTTCAGCTGCTTCCTTTCTGCAGGAGACACCACAGCGAGCATACTCACATGTAAAATTTGGCGATTACTTTACGGCAGATCTAACATGTTCTCAAAAACTGCAGCCTCATGAATACACGACCTCAGCACTGACCACGGAGCTGCACACTCTTCATAATCCAGTCTTCTGGATCTCTCCAGCCCTGCTCACCCTTTAAGAACATAAGCTCTTAGAGCTGCCTCACTTCCCTCCATTGTCTCAGCGCAGCGCAGCCGAAGTGTTACACAACAGAGCCAGCATTTATTTTTTATTTTTCAAGTACTGCATAGATACTATCTGTTTGTCTGCATTTGTTCTTGGGTGCTTGTGCAGTCAGGTTTGAATTAAGGCTTTGAGGAGTCAGCGTTTGTTAGCCTGCTGGCATGTGTTGTATCACATTGTCCTCGTGTACATGTCGTGTTCGAGTGTTTGCAAACAGATGGACATTAAGATCACCTGCAGCCATCGAAGCTGTTTGTTTGGTTCATACCCTTCAGCTACTCATGTGTCGTCGTGTGAGTTTCTCTCAGCTGCTCTCAACTTGGAAATGTAAAAGCTGATCGTCTATTTTTGCTCTGTCCAGACGCAGTCAGAAGACTTTGTGTCTGCACAGCCAAAGACTTGTTTAACAAAACATGCTCGAATAATGAGTGTGTCCGACGTACGAGACTCTAAACCTCTGCTAACATACAAAGCAAACATGGCTGTTTTGGGTGTGATTTCAGCGAGATGTTTCACTCTTTAGGAAAACAAAATGTTCTCACAAGCAGAAAAAGCTTTAAAATATGACCCGTCAACACCACAGTTTATTACTGTCTGTTCATTTCTCTATAGCACACATGTCAAACTCAAGGCCCGGGGGCCAAATGTGGCCTTCATTGACATCTTATCTGGCCCCCAAGATGATATGTTACACAAAAAATACTTTTATCACTTGAATTTTTTCAGTAATCTTTGATTACGATGTTAAAAGTGCAACAGAGAACATCA
The DNA here is from genome assembly GCA_038048925.1 of Garcialebias charrua. NCBI lineage: Eukaryota > Metazoa > Chordata > Actinopteri > Cyprinodontiformes > Rivulidae > Garcialebias > Garcialebias charrua. Next base: position 965 of record JBBPBX010065237.1, on the reverse strand, counting down.
AATGAGACCAATCAAACTCTTGTTGAGGAACCTGTACCAAGAAAATATGCTGGGTGTCTGATTTGAGTTCATGTAGATTCTGAAACTGGCCCTTAGTTGGAAAAAGGTTGTACCGTAATTTTGGCCCATTTTGCAAGTGAGTTTGACACCCCTACTCTGTAGCATTAACAAAACATTACGCTAATTAAAAGTCCACTGACATGATTTCTCTAATATTCATCAAATTGCTCAAAATATATATATTTTATCATTTAAATATGTTAGTTTTTGCAAACAAAATGATAAATCACCTTAATTTTGCTTTAAAAGGGATTCCAATCACTTCATCTTACATCTAACAATTTTCCACTCTTGTATAAATATTCCAGGTTGTCAAACCATTGCCTGAGTTTGTTGATGCAGGGGAATCTGGAGAAACAGATCATCCTCCAGCAAAGTCTGCATTGTCTAAAAAGAAGGTATAGTTCTTATGACAGAATTACAACTGACATATTGTATTTTAATCAAGCTCCATGCTCATTTTGAGTGGCTGACCGTTAATTTTTGTATCATTCAGATCTAAAGGTATAATGTTATATGTTGGGTGCTAAGCACACTCTGGTTTAACTTACTTTGTGGGCCTCAGCTAGCATTTCGACCTAAACACACTTTCAGGTCTGTGGTAAGATGTGGGGACCCCGATGGATGACCTCTTCTGATCCCAGTTGTAGAGTTTGGTATGACTTTTCCAATCACTTCATCTTACATCTGACAATTTTCCACTCTTGTATAAATATTCCAGGTTGTCAAACCATTGCCTGAGTTTGTTGATGCAGGGGAATCTGGAGAAACAGATCATCCTCCAACAAAGTCTGCATTGTCTAAAAAGAAGGTACAGTTCTTATGACAGAATTACAACTGACATATTGTATTTTAATCAAGCTCCATGATCATTTTGTGTGGCTGACGTTAATTATTGTATCATT
>JBBPBX010065236.1:0-17461 GCA_038048925.1 Garcialebias charrua | reverse complement strand
ATAAATGAAAAACGCAAAGTAGGAATAGTACAAGTACAGAGCTTAAAGCGTGCTGGCCCAGGGCCGGATTTCCGGCTTGAGAGTAGAGGATGTCACAGGAGTGGATTTGCATTCCTGTCCCATCCCCACTCCCACAGAAAAAAATCTTGCCCCGTCCCAATCCCGGGCCAGAGTTAAAAAATAATAATAATCCTGTTCCATCCCACTCCCAGTAACATGACTTCCACTTTTGTACCACTCCCATTTTTTTTTTTCTTCTTTTAGTCTTTAGGAAGTACAGTACACTGAATTTGATTTGATCTTCTACCCAGTCCTTTTTATATTACGGTACTTTGGGTTCTGCAGTTGGATTTCTAAAGATATGGCAACAGGAACAGTTCATCTGTGGTGAAATATAGAGGCATTTATTGTCTTAATACAAACAAAAACCTTCGCTAAAGGTCACAAAACAAATACATGACCTGTAGTCCATATAATTTTTCTACGGAGGTCAGCTGCTGAGTCCCAGTTTCTAGCTCTTTTGAAGGTCAGTTACAGTAAAAACAAAAAAACAAAAACAGTACATGGGTCACACCATGTCTACCGTACCTTAAAGAAAGAACCCAAACAACAAATAAAAGTTGCATTTTACTAATTTATTGAGCAATTGTTTCCTTTAAACTGTGACATTACAGTCATGTTTCATATTGCTTGAACAAAAAAAGGAAAATAATGTACCAAGCAAGAAAACTCAACAAATAAAAATTCTTCAAGTTATTATTATACATTGGACGACGTCCTCAAGAAGTTCACAGTCGATGCGGTTGAGGTAACAAGCTCGTTTCGGTGAAGCAGGATGTCGTGCAGCTGACCAGACTTCAGAGCATCATGTACATGGCCATACTGATTGGCACCCCTCACCAGGTACAAACATCTCCTATAACAACACTTTCCTTTTCTGGACAAGACATCCCCCTCTCCACCTCTGTTACTAATCTTGGAATAAAAATGGACTCCAATCTTACATTTGAAAATCACATTAAGCTTCTGTTTAAAACTTGCTTCTTCCATCTTCGAAACATCTCCAGACTTCGCCCATCCCTAACTTTTTCCGATGCTGAGAAGCTCGTCCATGCTTTTGTCTCCTCCAGGCTCGACTACTGCAACTCCCTGTTTATTGGAATCCCTGGCAAAAACCTTCAGAAACTTCAATATATTCAAAACAGTGCAGCAAGGATCTTGTTGAGAGTTCGTAAATTTGAACATATTACGCCCATTCTCCATAACCTTCATTGGCTTCCTGTCGCCTACAGAATTCAGTACAAAACTGCTCTCATTACACATCAATGCTTACATGGAGCTTCACCAGATTATCTGAAGGATATTCTTATTCCATACTCATCCACCCGGTCGCTGCGGTCACAGAACAGTAATCTCCTTCACATTCCGAGAACCAAATTAAGGACCATGGGAGACCGGGCTTTCAGTGTGGCTGCCCCCCGCCTGTGGAACTCTCTTCCTGACTGTCTGAGAGCCCCACAGTCTGTGGTTGACTTTAAGAGCGGCTTGAAGACCTTTCTTTTCAACCGAGCATACTCTACCTCCTCATGATTCTACTTTTGATCTTAGCTGATACTGTTATTGATTTTAATTGTTTTATTATTTGTTTTATTGACATTTAATTCTGTTGCACCTTGTAGCACTTTGAGATTTTCATTAATGAAAAGTGCATTATAAATTGAATTCATTATTATTATTATTATTACAGACTGGAGCATTGCAGGTCTGGTGTTCTACCTCATCTCTCCACAGCTGCTACAGTGACCGGTCCAGCACCTTTTGTAACCTAAAAGTGAAAGAAGACAGTGCACAAGTCAAAATAGAGTTACAGTGACTACAAATTACAATTTGTTCACCTTTCTTTTGGAACAAAATATTTGATCAAAAAGGAGAGCTTTACAGTTGAAATTACCATAAGTCAAGAAAATGTGATATTTGCAATTATAAATTACAGTAGCTCAATTTTGCTTTATTTCACTTATCATATTTTATAATTAGTTAAGCAGCCTCACCAGGCACAGATTACACGATTTTATGTGTCTTACCCGCTCTTTTGAAGTGTGTGACGAGGGTCTTTGTGTCCAAAGCTTTTTAACAGCTTGCTTCCAGAGCTAACAGCTTCCTATGTTGGGTTAAAAAAAAAATATATATATATATATATATATACTATATATACTATATAATATACTATATATATATATATATATATATACTATATAAATAGGTACTGTATATATATTATGTATATATATATATATATATACAGTATATACTGTATACTGTATATATATATACATAATATATATACAGTACCTATTTAAATACGTATATATACAGTACATATTTAAATTAAAGACAAACGAAAAGCTTAGTGCTACTTCTAGTGCCATGTTTTCTAAAACTGTTGTTGAATCAATGATTTACTTATGTAGGTAAACATAGATGTTTTAAAACCTGTTAAAATTCACCAGAATGTAGGAAATAGCAGCTACTTTATTCAAAAAGTTATGGGGGAGGACCCACAGACCTCGCACCAATATGTCCCCCTCCCCCACAATAACCCTAATGCCGGGTTCCCACCAAACGCGTCTTGAGCAGCAAAAACGCTCCCGACGAGCGGTGTTGGCTGCTTGTCAACAGATGTCTGTTCACACCGAACGCGTCTGAAGACGCGCAGTGGGAGGAGCGTCTTGGTCCTTTTCCGGTCGGGTTTGTTTTTTCCCGGTCTCTGAAATGGCGGACGTAATCCGAAGAATTGCTTTGTTGTATTTACGGTAATCAACAAAGCAGCAGCACGCAGACTGTTTTTGGTCCATTCTTTTAATACGTCACGCGGTGCCCACCTACGTCCGTCCCGTCATCGTTGCGTCATCACATAGCAGAGTCTCTCCCGATTGGTTGCTGCTATGCGGTGAGCAGCTAAAGTAGATCAAAGTTCAATTTGTTGAACTCGAGCAGCCGCTGCTCTGGACGTGCCACGTGCACGGAAAAGGAGCTGCCGCACCCTGCCGCTACCTTGCGCGCTGCTCAAACTGCTCAAAACGCGCTGTAGCACGCTGCGCTGCTCCTAGATGCGCGGCCACCATAGACTTTGCATGTAAACTGGCTGCTTTGGCTGCTCAAAACGCGTTTGGTGTGTACCCGGCATCATGCTAATACCCACTGTGTTGTTCAAGCCAAGAGCCATTGTCAACACTGGGGGCTAAGGCCCCTAAAAAGGGCTTCTAGAATTGCCCCTGGTGTGAGGAAATTAACTGAGAAAAATCAACTCTTAGCCTAAAATTTAACACAACAACATAATTGTACACATCATATCTTAAATCTAAAGCTAAAACAATTATTGTAATATATATGTAACCAGCCTTTATATAAAATAGTACTGTAATACTGTTTTTTTACCGGAGAATGCGTGCACTTTACCAGGAAGAGTTCAGTTTTTTTTTTTTACATTCCATCAGCGACAGCTAATGAAGATTTTAACATAAAAACCCACATAACAAATCAGAGCATAATTTTTAAATTAAAAGGGGCAAGGTGGAGAAAAATGCCCCATGAGTTTGTTTATTTACTGACGTAAACAAAGCAGATTCAACACCACCGCAGCTCCACACTGCAGCTGAGACTACACGTTTAAAGCAGCACAGCACCAACACACACAACTCTCGTGAAGTGCAGGGTTATTTGACACTTTCCTGCCCGTTCTGTGAGTTTAATAGATAGATAGACAGTTACTTCTTACCTTAAACTATGTCCAGTCACGCAGTTCTGGTGACTTCCCTCTCGGTGAAAAGCAATTGCTGGAACACTGTTGACTTCTGGGCAATGTAGTTCTTTTGACTTGTGTTAAAGTGAAGGCTTAATTGAAAGAAAACTACAAAATAGCTGCGCCCGTTTTTATTTTTTCATGTTCTTTTTTGCTTATTGATCAGTTCCCGCTCCTGTCCGGTCCCGCTAACTTTCAATCCTGTCACGTCCTGGTCACGTGATTTATAATGAGGTTTACTCCGGTCCTGCCGGATTCACGTAACCTGCGGTACTCCTGAAAATGTCACCGATTTCAGTCACTCCATCAGCAATGACACAGCAGCTCACCAACTTCATTTTAATTTTGTTAAAATACAGACTTTAAGCTAAACACCAGTTCTTAAATTGTGTTGATGGGCCAAGTAAAACCAGAATAGACCTTTTACCAGTTGACGTCATCACGCAAAGCTCGCCTGAAACGAGCGTTCTGATTGGACGGCAAAAAGCCCTAACCGGATGCAGGGGCTCAGCAAGGGGCCGAGGAGCTTCGTAATGATAGCGAGTTGTAATTTAGAAGCTTGTTTTCTTAAAATAGTGAACAACCGCTGGTCAAAACGCCTGAACATTGTGCCGCGGACACGAGAGGAGGAAACCGCACGCCCATACACATTGTCTTAGACAGGGTTGCTTTTTTGGCTACAGATGAACCGTGCGCGCGGCGGGGCTGCCTGAACCTTCACCCAGGCAGGAGCCACTAAGTCCCGGCTCAAAAAATCATGCATTTACTGGTAGCTTAATGATTTTAGAAGATTCGGTTAACGGTTGGCTTATCAAACGTTTTGACATTCCACTCACCTGCTCTTCAGTGGGGTTGAAGGAAGAATCTCCTTGCATGTCGCAGGTCGAAACAGGCAGAAACCCCAACACACGCAGCGGAGACCGAAGAACAACGCGGTCTCGTCGAACTAGCTAGCTGCTGCTAGCTTAGCAGCTGTCCAGTAGCATTCCGCTGCGGGAGATCGTTCTCCGCCCTGTCTGTTTCCCATATCCAAGATGTAATGTAGGAACGTAATCCACGGAGCTTGGATCATTAATGTCCATGCCAGATAAAAAACGCACACACGTTGATGCTTCGTGCCGGGGTGAAATCCTGCCTGTACCGGCCGGCGGTGGTACTGGTTTGCTCCACATCTTCCTTCTTTTAGTCGCTCTACTCGACTTTCCCAGAGGGACGTTGTAAAACGAACAAGTCTCACCTTCTTCTTTTACTCGTTGAAGTTGCCTGGAACAATTATAAACACAATAAAAGTCAAATTTCTCCACCGCGACCGTTGCCAGTAACGACAACACTCCAGTTGCATGCCCGTGCTTCCGGTTGTCTCTCGAAAAATGCGAGTGCGCATGCGCGATGACGTCAACTGGTAAAAGGTCTATTATGTTAAATAATCCACACCACGTCTTTTTTCTGAAAATTGTAAAATCTGAAGTGCGTTAGAGCGAGAGGCTGCAGCAAAAACTCAGGGACAAAACACTCCCATCATCCTCCACTTTCACCTCCCACCCCCGCCGAACAGATAAACAACCTCCCCGCTCCTTTCTGACGGAGGTTCCAAGTGATTTGTCAAATGCCAAAAATCTACAGGAAAAATAAGAAAAAGACGTGGAAGTTGGATGGAGTTGATTGCGCAATAGAGTCACAGCGAGAGCGGGAATGAGTGATGAGGTGGGTGATGAAGAGGGTGATCATGATTTGTTTTAGAAGAGGAGAGAGGAAGAGTCGGGCTGAATACACCTTGGTGCATGTGCAAACACTTGATGTGAGTCAACCTGTGTTGTCTGACAGCTGGACGTGAAGCTGCAGGTGGAGTACATGTCCTTCAGCGCTCATGCAGATGCAAAGGGCATCATGCAGCTCATCCGCATGGCGGAGCCTCGTAACATGCTGCTGGTGCACGGCGAGGCTGTCAAGATGGAGTTCCTCAAGGGCAAAATCGAACAGGAGTTTAGTGAGTACCACTCAAGTCCCAACGTCAAACCATCAGTATTTTTTAAACATGTTTGTATTAGGAGGAAAGAGAATTTCCAGACTTCTGTTTTAATTGTCAGGCGTAGACTGCTACATGCCGGCCAACGGAGAGACGACCACTGTGACTACAAACCCCAGCGTTCCTGTGGATATGTCACTCGGCCTGCTCAAGAGGGAGATGGCCCTTGGAGGTAATTTTTGTCCCTCGTTACTGAGCGAAGAGGGGGGTTTGAATACCCTCCATCTCTCTGTCCATCCATCCATGTTGTGAGCATGATAACTTGAAACATAAGTGAGGTACCAACTTCAATGTTGGTGTGTGGCTGCATCTAGGTGTGAGAAAGGTCACCATGGAAAACTGTGTTGCCACATCAAAATACAAAATGGCTCCCATCATGTGTATGTGCGTGGGAGCGAGCGGCTGACCGTCCCAATAATTTCAGGAGAACTATGCTTTCTAGTTTTTACATTTCTTAAAAGTATAATTTCCTCAAATGATTGGGGTGGCCAAAGATTAATCTGTTGTGGTAAAGGCCACCACTGGCCACCCCCTGGTTCCACCATGGCACCTGATCGTGGATAAATTTGCTCCCTCCACTGTTCAGGATCCGTCACGCTGTGCTGCCTCAGACAAGAGAAATGATGAAACCCTTCTCTGTTCTTCCACAGTGTAACTTCTGCCCTCCTGAATGTCTTACACCAAAACATTCAGGGTTATTTGCTTTCCCTGTTTAATTCCAGTTCAGAAAAACACTCATCTCAGAAACTACATTCACTGTTCAGATGCCTCCGGGACGAGTGACATCAGCGTACCACTTGTTTATGTTGTGGTAAAAGGCAGTTTTGGTTTAGCCTGCCGCCTCCGTACAGTATCTTGACCCAGATTAGTTTCACGATAACATCAGCTTTGCATCATCTCTCGTTTTTATGAGCTGGAGACATGAAATGATTATTTTAATGCTGTTTAAATATTGTTTTAATGTTCATCTTGTATAATTTGATTTCAGTGTAAGGTCTAAACATTGTCTTCCTTTGCTGCAGTTAGTGCACTGTTCACTGCATGAACACAGCCAAGGTGTTTTTACCAGAGGAAATACATTTTACATTTATTACATGGACTCAGTGAATGTGAAAAGAACCAGAAAATTAGTTTTCCTCCTCAGTGATACCAGATTGAAGTAATAATACAACTGATATTATATCTTAAAACAAAAATGTTAGATTCTAAAAAATATATAATCTTGAATTTATAAATGACCTTATCACAAGAGATCAAAATTATTACTTTATTGATGTTTGTTAATAAATGTGACCGTGACAATTGGAACAAAGCTTTGATTCAGAAATATATTTTTGTTATTACTTTATGGAAAGAAAAAATATTGAAATATATACAGTACCATATATCTCCTTAAATCATCTTAAAATATTGAGATATTAATTTTGGTCCATATCGCCCAGCCCTATTAGACACAAACTCTTTTTATTAATAACATAAATTATTATATTGTTTCTGATCAAATCAATTCCTGTTGTGTTTAGTTTTAATCAACATTTTGTTGAAATACCTTTTATTTTGGAGGGTTGTTGTTTATGAAATAATAATTGTGGTTTTCTTCGTGTTTAAGGGCCCCTTCCAGATCCTAAAAAACCTCGCACCATGCACGGGACCCTGATCATGAAAGAGAACGTAAGTTTAAAGTTTTCTACTTTTTCAGGATTAATAACGCACTACTTCAGATGTTTTGAAGTGTTTCTGGGTTAAAGGATAAGTAATTAATGTTTTACCTATTGTAAAATGGTAAATGGAGCTTATTTATATAGCGCCTTCCAGCCCCCTCTGAGGAGCCCCAAAGCGCTTTACAATACGAGCCATCTACCCATTCATACACACATTCATACACCGTTAGTGGTAGCCTGCCTTGTAGGGCGCTATCCAGACCTACCGGGAGCAACTCGGGGTTAAGTGTCTTGCCCAGGGACACAACAACACATGGTGGGCGGATGCGGGACTCGAACCTCCGACCTTCCGATTGGGGGTCGACTGCCATTACCACTACACCACGGTCTTGGTGACCTCAGTTTGTGCACAGTGACTTTAAAGGTCCACTGACTTGATTTTTTTTACTATTCATAAAATTGTTCAAAATATATATATGTATATATACTATTAACATTTAAATATGTTCGTTTTTGCAAACAAAATGATAAATCACTTTAATTTTGCTTTAAAAGTGATTTTGAACTTCAAGCCATGTTTAATCATGGGAAATCCGATTACAAGCGAACGCACCATCTGTGATGTAACACTGGGCAGAGGGCTCTGGTCTCTTTAATAGCGGACAATTTAAAACCTGACGAATTTATCAATCTATGTGAAGATTTGAGCTATTTGTCTTCAGTTTGGGAAGCAGAAAATAGTTTGGCTGATGGAACAAGAAACAACAGGATCTAATTTGGGTCTGATGCTGTATCAGACTGACCTTCATGTCGAGCTGCTCATACGCGCGCACTGTGACAAGCCCAGAGCTCTGCCTGATTTTACGTCACAGATGGTGCGTTCGCGTGTAATCGGATTTCCCATGATTAAACATGGCTTGAAGTTCAAAATCACTTTTAAAGCAAAATTAAAGTGATTTATCATTTTGTTTGCAAAAACGAACATATTTAAATGATAAAATATATATATATTGAGCAATTTTATGAAAATTTAAAAAATCATGTCACCCCACCTTTAATTCTGAAGGAACCGATGAGCTAAAGGCTAGTCTGTCTGTCTTAAAGCTCTAAATGTAAGAAAAGTTAGAGGTCCATGCAAACATTTCAACAAACAAGTGCCAAGTTTTCACCACACAGTTATTCACTTAGAGTTCTGTGGTTATTTGCAAGCTGTGACTGTGGCGGCAGCAGCTGGCTGTGGCACCTTCTGTGAATTATGGAGCACTTCCTGTATGTTTTTTTTCTGCTAAAAGACATGTAAAGCAAAAGTGGTGGTGGTGTAAAGGTTCAAAGAGTGATGTTAACATGAAACTGTGAAGAAGGAAGTTGTTTGAAGACGACGCTGGCTCGTCCACACACTGTGACTTTGTTTTCTGTGTACTCCATGTAAATACTGTACTGTGTTCTTTAAAACTGACCGTGCTGTGAGGGTCTTCATCACTATGAAACTTCAGAGACTGGAGCGGTCCACTCAGGTCATGGCTGTGGTCAGACCAGCCGTTAGCTCATCAGTCCCATATGATTACATCACTTATTATCAGCCAAAACTTCTTGTCTGTTAACAGTAGTATGGAGTCATATTATTGGACGATGTAATAATCATTACACTTCTTGGTATTTTTACAGAATCGTGAAAAAATTCTGTGCATTTCAATATTTTCTTGTTAATTTGAGTATCTTTGAAATTTTGTTTGTAAAGAAAGTCAGAATTTAAAATAAAATGGTGTGATGTCTGATTCAATAAAAAATGTTCAGGCCTTTGAAGTTTAGGTGTTTGGTGCTAATTTTAAGCGCACAGCTTTATTTAATGCAGCTTGATTTTTCACAGTTTTTAATAAACTAGTTATTATTTGTATTTATTAGGTGCATTTTTGCCTAAATTAACTTTTTAGTTCACAGACAATTGATGCGTTTTGTTGTTTCGTTATTCCTCCAGAGGTTTTGTTCACATGTCAGACGAGAGGACGGCTGTTGTTTGGAAACATTTTAGCTGATCTTGCAGCTAAAATCACAGTCTTCCCAGTACAGCTGTGAGGCAGGCATAGCTCACTGTTTTATTGTAAAAAGTGTTGTCTGGTTTAACATCTCAGAGTGAAAAGATAAAATGTAAACAGTCAAAATGTCGCCCAGCTCTGATTGTAGCGCCATTCTCTCGTTTGCTTGGAGTGCCTGATTGACAGCTCAGTGGTTCAATGCTTGGTTTGTTTGTTGTGTTTTTGTTGTTGTTTACCTGCTGGTGTCTTTTCCTGACCACAGAGTCTGAAGCTGGTGTCGTCGGAGCAGGCCCTGAAGGAGCTGGGCCTCAATGAGCATCAGTTACGCTTCACCTGCCACGTGCAGCTTCAGGACCCCCACAGCGACGCAGACACGCTCCACCGCATCTACACACACCTCAAAACGTGAGGCGCAGTCACCGAGTGTTAGAGATGATTAATTAATTATATTCTGTGTGATGGTGTGGACTGAAGTGATGTCTTTTAAATTGTTTGTTGAAGCGTGTTAAAGGGCTACACTATTCAGCACCTCCCGGACAGCACGGTCATGGTGGAGTCCATCGTCATCAAAGTGTCCTCCTCAGCGGAAGACAGCAACACTAAAGTCCTGCTGCTGTCCTGGAGTTATCAGGTATGACATCATCACTGAGGGACGTCGTCCACCAGATTCAAACAGTCCCATTACATCCAGTCTGTTCAAACAGGACACACAAAGCATCCTTTGTTGTTTTCCCATTGACGTGTGATTTTAGTCATTATTCTGCTCCATTGAATGGAGAAAGCCAGCCACTAGGGAGCACAAGCCAGTGTATCTCTTGTGCCGGTCCCAAGCCCGGGTAAATGGTGAGGGTTGTGTCAGGAATGGCATCCGACGTAAAACACTTGCCAAAACCATAATGCGAGTTCATCAAAGTGAAACCATACCGGATCGGTCGAGGCCCGGGTTAACAACGTCCGCCACCGGTGCTGTTGACAAACAGGGTGCCGGCGGAAATTGTACTACTGTTAGTCGAAGACGCCGAGGAGGAAAACGTGTCAGGAGACAGAGGGAGAGGAGGAAAGTGAAGAATGTAGGACTGAGGGTTGCAACTCTAAATGTGGGGACAATGACAGGCAAAGGTAGAGAGCTGGCTGACATGATGCAGAGAAGAAAGGTAGATGTTTTATGTGTCCAAGAGACCAAGTGGAAGGGCAGCAAGGCTCGCAGTATTGGAGCAGGGTTTAAACTGTTTTACCATGGTGTGGATAGAAAGAGAAATGGAGTAGGGGTGGTCCTGAAGGAGGAGTTGGCAAAGAATGTAGTAGAGGTGAAGAGAGTGTCAGATAGGGTGATGTGTCTAAAGGTAGAAGTAGAAGGTCTGATGCTAAACATAGTAAGTGGTTATGCTCCACAGGTTGGATGTGATGAGGAGGAGAAAGATAAATTTTGGAAAGATTTGGATGAAGTGATAGAGAGTATTCCCAGGGAGGAAAGAGTGGTGATTGGAGCAGACCTGAATGGACATGTTGGTGAAGGAAACAGAGGGGATGAGGAAGTGATGGGTAGGTTTGGTGTCAAGGAAAGAAACCAGGAAGGACAGATGGTGGTGGATTTTGCCAAGAGAATGGAAATGGCTATAGTCAATACCTATTTCCAAAAGAGGGAGGAACATAGAGTGACCTATAAGAGTGGAGGAAGGAGTACGCAGGTCGACTACATTCTGTGTAGAAGAGGAAACCTGAGGGAGATTGGAGACTGTAAAGTTGTAGCAGGGGAGAGCGTGGCCAAACAGCATCGGATGGTTGTGTGTAGAATGACTGTTGTTGCGAAGAAGAGAAAAAGAGTAAAATCAGAGAAGAAGACCAAATGGTGGAAGCTAAAGAAGGAAGAATGTTGTGAGAAATTCAGAGACGAGCTGTTAAAGGCTCTGGGTGGTAAGAAAGAGCTTCCAAGTGACTGGGCTACTACAGCAACAGTAATTAGAGAGACAGGTAGGAAGGTACTTGGTGTGTCATCTGGACAGAGAATGGATGATAAGGAAACCTGGTGGTGGAATAGTGAAGTGCAGGACGCCATTCAAAGAAAGAGATTAGCCAAGAAGAAATATGACAGTGAGAGGACTGAAGAGAGGAGACAGGAATATAAGGAGATGGGACATAGAGCAAAGAGGGAAGTAGCTAAGGCAAAGCAGAGGGCGTACAATGAGTTATATGGGAGACTGGACACTAAAGAGGGCGAGAAGGACTTGTACCGATTGGCAAGACAGAGGGATCAGGCTGGAAAGGATGTGCAGCAGGTTAGGCTTATTAAAGATGGGAATGGGAATGTTCTAACAAGTGAGGAGTGTGTGATGGGAAGATGGAAGGATTACTTTGAGGAGCTAATGAATGAAGAGAATGAAAGAGAAAGAAGAGTGGAGGTAATAGAAACTGTGGACCAGGAAGTGGGAAAGATTAGTGAGGGTGAAGTCCGGAAAGCTCTGAAAAGAATGAAGAAGGGGAAGGCAGTAGGACCTGATGACATACCAGTGGAGGTTTGGAAATGTCTCGGAGAGATGGCAGTGAGGTTTTTGACTCAAATATTTAATGGAATATTTGAGGGTGAGAAAATGCCTGAGGAATGGAGAAGAAGTGTGCTGGTTCCCATTTTTAAGAACAAGGGTGATGTACAGAGTTGTAGCAACTACAGGGGAATTAAGTTGATGAGCCACACAATGAAGATCTGGGAGAGAGTTGTGGAAGCAAGACTTAGACAAGATGTAACTATCTGTGAGCAGCAGTATGGTTTCATGCCAAGAAAGAGCACCACAGATGCCATCTTTGCTTTGAGGATGTTGATAGAGAAGTACAGAGAGGGTCAGAAAGAACTCCATTGTGTGTTTGTGGATTTAGAAAAAGCATATGACAGGGTACCAAGAGAAGAGGTGTGGTATTGCATGAGGAAATCTGGAGTGGCAGAAAAGTATGTTAGACTGGTACAGGACATGTATGAGGACAGCAGGACAGTGGTGAGATGTGCTGTGGGAGTGACAGATAGCTTCAAGGTGGCGGTGGGATTGCATCAAGGATCGGCTCTGAGCCCCTTCTTGTTTGCTCTGGTGATGGACCGACTAACAGATGAGGTCAGGCAGGAATCCCCATGGACTATGATGTTTGCAGATGACATTGTGATCTGTGGTGAGAACAGGGAACAAGTGGAAGAGAACTTGGAGAGGTGGAGGTATGCTCTTGAAAGAAGAGGAATGAAAGTCAGTCGTAGTAAGACAGAGTACATGTGTGTGAATGAGAGGGAGGCCAGTGGAACAGTGAGGCTACAAGGAGCAGAGGTCACAAAGGTGCAGGACTTCAAGTACTTGGGGTCCACTGTCCAGGAAAATGGGGAATGTGGTAAAGAGGTGAAAAAGAGAGTCCAGGCAGGATGGAGTGGATGGAGAAAAGTTTCAGGAGTGATTTGTGACAAAAAGGTGTCAGCAAAGGTCAAAGGAAAAGTTTACAAGACAGTGGTGAGACCAGCTATGTTGTATGGTCTGGAGACAGAGACATGGACAAAAAGACAGGAGAAAGAACTGGAAGTAGCAGAAATGAAGATGCTGAGGTTCTCCTTAGGAGTGACAAGGATGGATAAGATCAGGAATGAGATCATCAGAGGTACAGCACATGTTAAACAACTGGGAGATAAAGTTAGGGAGGCCAGACTGAGATGGTTTGGACATGTCCAGAGGAGGGACAGTGGGTATATTGGTAGAAGGATGTTAGAAATGCAGCTGCCAGGAAAAAGACAAAGAGGGAGACCAAAGAGGAGATATATGGATGCAGTTAGAGAGGACATGGAGGTAGTTGGAGTGAGGACAGAGGATGCAGAGGACAGAGTGAGGTGGAGGAGGATGACTCGCTGTGGCGACCCCTGAAAAGGGAAAAGCCGAAAGAAGAAGAAGAAAGAAGATTCTGCTCCATTGAATATTTGTTTTATTTCTCTCATTTTCAATAAGTTTTTCCTAAACTTCTCTAACACATCAAAGCTAAATAACACATTTTTATATAACATTAACCAAAAGGAAGCCAACAAAATAAATCTCTCAACACAAAACACGGGATAAAAAATAACCCATTATTGTCAGATTGAACTGATCTTTATGTTTCTAATCCTTTCTTTAATAGATCTTTTGTTCCTTGTAGGGCTGGGTGATATGGACCAAAATTAATATCTCAATTTTTAAAAAAAATTTTTTTTTACAAAAATCGCGATGTACGATATATAACAATATTTTTTCTTTCCATAAAGTAATAACAAAAATATATTTGAGTCAAAGTTTTGACCCTCTCCGGGTCGGGGAGGAGGTCCTTACCCAAGTGGAGGAGTTTAAGTATCTCGGGATCTTGTTCACGAATGAGGGAAAACTGGAGCGTGAGATCGATAGGCGGATAGGTGCAGCGTCCGCAGTGAAGCGGGCGCTGTACCGGTCTGTCGTGGTGAAGAGAGAGCTGAGTCAAAAGGCAAAGCTCTCAATTTACCGATCGATCTACGTTCCCACCCTCATCTATGGTCATGAGCTTTGGGTTATGACCGAAAGAACAAGATCTCGGATACAAGCGGCTGAAATGAGTTTTCTCCGCAGGGTGTCTGGACTCTCCCTTAGAGATAGGGTGAGAAGCTCAGTCATCCGGGAGGGACTCGGAGTAGAGCCGCTGCTTCTCCACATCGAGAGGAGCCAGTTGAGGTGGCTCGGGCATCTGGTTAGGATGCCTCCTGGACGCCTCCCTGGTGAGGTGTTCCGGGCATGTCCCACCGGGAGGAGACCCAGAGGAAGACCCAGGACGCTGGAGGGACTATGTTTCTCGGCTGGCCTGGGAACGCCTTGGGATTCCCCCAGAGGAGCTGCTCCAAGTGGCTGGGGAGAGGGAAGTCTGGGCCTCCCTACTTAGGCTGCTACCCCCGCGACCCGACCCCGGATAAGTGGAAGAAAATGGATGGATGGATGGATGGATGGATCAAAGTTTTGTCCCAATTGTCACACAGGCACATTTATTAACAACTGTAACTGTACAAAATAAATGTCTACAAAAGAAACTATTTACATATAGGGCTGGAAGATATGGCCAAAATTTTTATCACAATATATTTCTTAATTTTGGTCGATAGCGATATAATTCGATATCGATATAAACAATATAAAAGCCTAAAAAAAACTATAAACTACACAAATGAATTAATGTTCAACTTTTATTTGTATTTAGCCTCCAAACAAATGGAAATCACGTCAAATAAACATAAAATTCTCAACCCAATAATTCTCAGTCGGGTCATCTGGACAGTTTCTTAAATGTTTCACCCTCCATCCAGAGGGCATCATCAGTCAGAGGAGTTCCAGTAAACCGTTTCTCCACCAAGCAGTAAACACCTTAAGTGGACCAACCAGTTTGCTGGAGCCAAGATGGTTTCTGGGGACCGTCCTGTCCCTCGTCTACTTCTCCCAGGCAGGCAGCCACAGCCAAAGTGGTTCAAGGCAACAAAGTTCATGCTCAATAATCCAGGTACCAAATCCAATAATTCTCAGTCAGGTCATCTGGACAGTTTCTTTTTTATAGAAACGTTTCACCCTCCATCCTCCATCCAGTTTCTATAAAAAAAGAAACTGTCCAGATGACCTGACTGAGAATTATTGGATTTGGTACCTGGATTATTGAGCATGAACTTTCTTGCCATAAAATTCTCAACTGTGTCAATATTAATAGTTTTAACTTTAAAAAAACTTTAACATTTACAGCATTGAAATTCATAGTTAATTAAATAAAACTTTTGGGCGTCGTTATTGATGAGAAGCTGACATGGAGATATCATAATAATAATAATAATAAACTTTATTTGTATAGCACCTTCCTACAATGCCTTGCATTGACCAAGGTGCTTAACAGGATAAAAAGATGAATAAACTGGAACAATAAATCAGTGAAAATAGAATAAGAAACAACAGCAATAAAAGAAGGCAATGGAAATAAAAAATGCTACATACTAAAATAACACAAGTAATAAAAGTTACACACTGAAAGCTTTTTTGAACAAGTGGAAATAAAAAGGCAATGGAAATAAAAAATATTATTAAAATACCAAAAGTAATAAAAGTTACACACTGGAAGCTTATTTGAACAAGTGGAAATAAAAAGGCAATGGAAATAAAAAATGCTACATATTAAAATACCAAAAGTAATAAAAGTTACACACTGAAAGCTTTTTTGAACAAGTGGGTCTTCAGTCTGGTTTTGAACAGAGTCAGCTCAGAGGTGGCACGCAGCTCAAGGGGGAGGTATATCATGTAAATTACTTAAGAATAAAAATAACAAAATCAATTGCATTACTGTATAAAGTAAAATAGTTTTTGAATGACAAAGTTTTGAGTACATGTATATTGTATAATGTAATGATTGTTCCATATTTAATCTATTCTATTGAAGTTTGGGGAAAAACATGCAAAACTATTACAAATCCTATTTTTATTTTACAAAAAAGATCTATAAGAATTATTAGTAGGAAGTGCTATGGTCACCCAACATATATATTATTTCATCAATTGAAATTATTAAAATGGATAGATATAGAACAAACTTTATGTAATAATATTAGGATTTCGGATCTACCATTTATTAGTACAGATTTAAAAAAACATCTCTGCTTCAAAAGTATCAATATTAGCTCATCTCTGACAGCATGGTGGGAGTATCTGAAAATGACAAAGTCTTCACTGTTCCCATGTAGACATACGCCTCTCTGGAATAACCCTGACATACAGCAAGAAAATAATATGTTAAATTTCCCAGGTTGGAGAATGAAAGGAATTGAATGTCTGGAACACATATTTGAGGGTATAGACTTTATTCCATTCAATAAATTAATAATACAATATGACATTGATAATAAATATTTCCTACAATACCAACAAATTAAGTCTATTGTAAAAAAGAAATTTAAGCTTAATAAAACATTGCTGGAAACACCAACATGTGTGTTAGAGTTCATTAATCTTCAACCACCCAAATTATTATCTAAAATATACAAAAAACTGTCTAGAATCGATGACTCGATAACACTACCTGTTGAAAAATGGGAGTCAGATTTATCAATCAACTTTGAACAAAAAATTTGGTCTCAAGTATGTTCAAATACTTTTAAATTGACTAGAATCTCCAATTTACAATTAATACAATATAAGGTTCTCTATAGAGTACATTATACAGGTCAGCGAATGTTTAAGATGGGCTTTACACCATCTAACAAGTGCTCACAGTGCATAAGTAATACACCTGATGATTATATTCACGCGCTCTGGTTCTGTCCACCCGTTCAGAGGTTCTGGGTACAGGTATGTGAAGACTTGTCTAAATGTTTGAAATTTAATATCCCACTCTCTCCATCTGTTTGCTTATTGGGTATCTTTGAAGATGTTGTTAATTCTACGTGAGTGAGGTTAGCCGCAGGATCTTGCGACAAGTCCTCACTCCAGCCTCTCCAGTAACGGGTTTTTTAACTTTTATCCTTGCACACGAGTATTACCCGATATGTCTTAAGATTAGTTAGAATTAAGGCTGAGACGAGGTAATTCACTTAGGCTTGTTCACTGTCTTCATCTGACATGTCACACCCTTAGTCCCACTCCGATTTGATAGCCTGACTTAGCAGAATGGAGTCAGATCGTATCTCCCGGAGAAACATGCATTAAACGACAGCTTACCTCTGTAGATGGTAATTGTTTCTGGCCTAATAAATTTTAGGATCTTGGAAAGTAAAATCCTAGGATGTTGTTTATATCTTTTTGGCTAACACAACCATTTAAAACCTCCAATAATCTTGTTGTTATCTTGAACCAAGTTTTCCATCATTTAATATCAAGGTGAGTCAAAGGAAAATCCAAATTTGTACGTTTTTATGTTTCTTTATTATTTAGTTGCAGGGGTAACAGCATAAGCA
>JBBPBX010065235.1:9783-20011 GCA_038048925.1 Garcialebias charrua | reverse complement strand
CACCTATTTCCCCAGCTTCCCGGGCGCTTTCTATGGCTGCTCACTGCACCACCTGGTAGTGGTTGGGTTAAATGCAGAGACGAATTTCGTCTTGTATGGGAAACATACACAGATGACAGAAATGTGACATTTATTTAATAGTGTACAGAAAATAATAAAACAGGTGGGGGAGAGGAGGATGCTCTCAGTCCCACCCAACATGATTTGGGGGCGCTGCAGTCATTGGTTGATCCACAGTAGACGATCTACTTCAATCCAAGGAATTAAGGCTCCAGTATAGCTCTGCGTTTTGCCAAACGCTGCTCGACGCGCGCGTTCTGTGCGCAGGCAGTTCACAGTATAGCTCAGCGTTTGTTCTCACGTTAATGCTCGCGTTTTCACTCCAAATACTTGACGTCATTTGAGCAGATGCAGGGCTCTGTTCTGTGTTTATATGTTAATAAAACGTTCTAAAAGATAAAATAAAAACAGGGAGCTCTGGTCCAGCCCACCAGAACACCAGGAAATCTGCAGAACCTCGCACAGCCAGGCTGGACCCGAGTTTAATTCGCTCGTGACAAATTCATTCATTTCTCGTCATTTCAGTCATGGAGTCAGCGGAGGAGGAAACGATCACTTGACTTTTGGCAAAAAAAAACAAAAGAAAGGGCCAGATCAGGGATGAAGAAGGGGAATTTAATACATTTGTGTCACATACAAAACAGTCCGGCGCCGGGCAGTTTATTGTGAGACAATGCGCTTGCGTACGCGGTCGTAGAATTCGAGCTTGGCGCGTTCGCGCCCGCGTTCGCACCCGCGTTCGCGCCCGCGTTCGCGCCCGCGTTCAAAGGCTTGTGCCTCTGCGTTTGAACTGCGTCGAGCGGCATTCGGCCGAACGCAGAGCTATACTGGGGCCTTTAGACAGCGGATTCGGATGTTGTCAGTCTATATAATGGGCGCTATCAACAGTTATCATCCCCATATGTAGCGGAGAAACTGTCACAATCTACCTCCTAGCATGTTTAAAAGAACGTTATCAGCTTTATAATCGTTGAGTAGGCAGCGTATTTCCATAAACACCGAAGTGTTGTGTTTTTGTTTTTTTCAGCTTATGTAACCGTTTTCCTCAACCTAACCTTAAACCTGACCCAGAGGACCAACCCTAAACCTAACTCAAGACCCTTTACTCTAAACCTAACCACGTAGCTAAAGACTGAGCCTGCTGTCATCGCTTGTAACGGTGACAACGTATCTTTAAACCTCCTAGGAGGTACAGGAGGGGAAATCTGAGCACTACAAATGGGGATGATAATAAATGATAAGGGCCATTTAATGGTTGATGACGTCCGAAGCGGGTGCATTAGATTATGGAATATAATCTGGAGAGTAATGTTAAAATGCCAGAACAATGTGCATGTTTAAGAGAATGATCAAAGTTGAATTGTTAAAATAATATGAAATAGATTAATGTGTCTTTGTATGAATTGTTGCTCGAGAAGGTGTTATTTATTTTGTTTTTGTTATTTGAAGATTATTATTGTTTGAATTTCAAAAATTGGGGGGGGGGGCAGATGTGAGATTTTTTTCTTCTTTCTGCTGCCTTTCATTTTATTTGTGATTGTATTTCTTATATATAGAATTGTTTTGTTTTGTTTAAAAAAATGAATAAACATAATAATGATGATGATAATAACAGTGCTTCCTGACAACTGCCAGACCATTAACTGAGTGTAACCCAGTCCAAAATAATTGTATATTGTATTTGTTTGTCTACTGTTGATTGTTTAAGGAAAATCTACTGTTGCTGTTTTCATCATTCTTTAGTTTGTAGCCAGGTCTCTCTTGTAAATGAGTCCTCAAGGCTCAATGAGATTAACCTGCCTAAATAAAGGTTGAATGAAAATTTGGATGGGTTGACTTCATATACGGATTTCTAAATGTTAAAATCATTGTGTTAGATATGTTAAATATGTTAAAGTATGTTAAAATACGTTCTCAGGACATTATTACATGCAGTGTTCCGTCAGTGAGGACTGAACTAGGCAAAAGGGCCTTCTCTTACTCCGCTCCTGTTTCCTGAAACTATCTTGCAAAAAGATCTCAGAATCAGATCACAGAATCAGGTCTCTCTTTTGTAAGTGAGTCCACAAGGCTCAATGGGATTAACCTGCATAAATAAAGGTCGAATGAATACAGGTTTCACAGATGAATGAGAGGTGATATGTTTGTGAGGACTAAAAATAGTTTTGCATATAGGAAGTTTGGAGGTGTACCAATGTGTGGTTTGAAAATTTGTTTTTGTTTTGAAGGAAGTTTTGCCACATGTTTTATTTTGAAGGGCTCACATTTGGAAAATGAAGTGGTATGATGCCTAACAGTTTTACTAGTCTATCCAGAAAGTGGGCGGAGACAGGAAGTAAGAGAAAAATGAGTTTCAACTCAGCTGGACAGTCTGCAACGTAAAAACTGTGGTGCAGTTTGTAAAAACAGCTGTTTGTTGATGTTGTAGATGTTCAACTTGACTGTCTTTGTCAACTCTACCTTGGGTTCTGAGCTAATGTGATTTAAACCCTGAATTTGAAGCACAGTAGTCATGGGTTTATGTTTTATAGCTCACTAAGACATTTGCATTCATTATCAAAGTGAATGGACATTGTGTACTGTGTAGCTAACTCAGCTAACAGGAAGAGACTTAACTAAAGTTTCTGTCATGGAAACTCCTGAAGTTAAGTACAAATAGATGAGCCTAAAACCGAGAGTTTTCTGTGACTGAGCTGGAGCACTGCATCTTCACTGGACCTTTCTGCTGCTGTTTCTGGTGGACCAAGAGACAGGTGAGCTGAGAACATCCCCTGGCTTCTTTCCTTCAACTGGCACTAACAGGTGAAGTTCCAGAGGATCAGGGGTCTGCAACCCTTACAACCAAAAGAGCCATTTTTATGCCTTCGTTCACTACATTAAATGTGTCCGGAGCCACAACAACGTCCTACAGATGTGGTTATCAACTGGTGGCCCGTGAGCCCCTTTAGGGTTGCTGGAGACTGTGTTGCCAGATTGGGTGATTACCTTTTCATTCTGATTTTACTGGGAACTCTGGGAAGATTCTTGTTGGATTGTTGCATTTTGCCACATATTGGTAAATTACTTTGGTTCGTACTGATGTGCGTTCATGTTCAAACAGTAAATATAATGTAACAATGTACTGATTGGACAGGTTTTTATGTGATGTGGCAGATTTTAACAGATTTTGGGGCTGAAAAACCTCGACTCTATCTGGCAACACTGGCTGGAGGGGGCTTTTGTGGCCATTAGGGGTGACATTAGAAAACAAAAATATCTAATGATTTTTAACATGTATTAAAGAAAAATACCAGACTCTTGTAATAAAGTGGAACATTTTCAAAATTTTCCCTTTTTTTCTCCCCTTTTGTAGATGGCCTCCCTTCTCACCTTATAGCCATCCTCTCACTCCGATATGAATTTTTTTCTCTTTTTTTTTATTAAAAGATCTATAAACTACGTAGACAGTTGCATATAAAGAAATAAAGCATTAAGTTAAAGTTTTACTCCCTGTATTCGCTCCAGTGTTCACATATGCAAAAGACATGACAGGAAAAATGTTTGAACTGGTCCTTTTTTGTTTTTTTTTGTTTAACCAATAATGATGGGTTTTCAAACCAACCCTGCAGCTTCTACTAAAACGATTCAGACAAATGACAAGAGTTAACGCGGGGTATTGAACTTTGCAAAGTGGGACTGTCTCCTAAAAAGCAGAGAACGAAGTCCAATTTGCAAAAGGCCTGCACCAACCTTTTATTCACTTGGTGGGCGGGTATTTTTACAACAAAACAGGTTCAAACAGTTATCACATAATAGATGTGGTCAGTTTTGACCGAGGCAAGAACAGCAGGTTTCAAAAACAAAGAACATTCTTTTGGTGTTCTGTTTCAGTAAACAAGTATTGTGTAAGACAGATATTTCTCAGGGAGTGAACAGATACTAGGTTTATAAGTTTTGAATGATAAACATTAAAATACTCTAACAAATAAAATTCAGTTTTGTTTTAGTTTTGGTCAAAGCTTGAAAGAGCCGCTGCAGAGAGACCAAAAAGCCGCATATGGCTCCAGAGCCGCAGGCTTCAGAACCCTGAGCTAGACCTTGGACTTGGAGTAAGCTACCACATTCCCTCCACTCTTCAGCATCACATCAGGCCTGCAACTGGGCTTTTATTTTGTTTGAACTAATTTAATTAAATGGTATGTTAGAGTGTGAGCCCACTTGATTTGGTGTAAACTTTAATAATCAGGAATGGAAATACTTTATTTTGGACTGAAATATTTTTGAACTACTGATTTTTATTTTAATATAAGTTCAAAAAGTTTAAACTTTAATCCTGTGTTGGTTATTTTGACACATAAATAGGTTGGAGTTTAAGGGTTTTAATGAAATCAGGGGCCCTTATCTACTAATGAAAAGTGCGTTATAAATTGAATTCATTATTATTATTATTATTACTTCGGAGGGGAATCGGTGGGCTATATGAGCAAACATATGTCAACAGGAGGCACATGCATGGAGTGTCTAAATATGTTTCAACCATGTTTTTGCTTTAAACTGTTGTTTTCAACACTATTTATTATTCGGATGCATTTTTATTGTTTCTCAAAGCTGACTAACTTCTCTTTGGTGTCTGCATGAAGGCAGGAAGCTGCTGCTGTTCTTTCAGCTGGTTCCTTCTGCAGGGGTCACCACAGGGAGTTTGGGAGGGATGTTCGACAACAACAGGAAAAGTAGTTGAACATGTTAAAAAAGAGGAAAGTAAAAACTGTTTACAGTCTAGTTTGGGTCTCTGCTGGTGTAGGGGGCTCACTGAGCTGTTCAGCTGGAGCATCGAGCAGGTTCTGTTCAGAAGCATTGAGGATCCTGCAGGATACAGTGCCATCAAATCAAAATCTTAACCTTATTTTAACATTTTGAGCTTATTTTTGTGAAGTCTGACTAGAAAAAACATTGTCCTTTTACAAATCATTAGCTGAATATAAAAAAATGTCATTCTTGTTTGCATTTTTCCATTTGCTGTGTTTAATGTGTTACTATAAGGTCGTATCACAGCTGGCTGAGCAAAATGAAAGCTTCATGGTTCACTGCTTGATGTGCTGAATGAGGCATTTCACAAGCAAGTGAGTAAAAACTGCTTTACTGAAAGGGCTGTGTTTTCACAATCTACTGTCAGTTCTAGACAAGAAAGCAATGCTCGCTGACCATAAGGAGACCTTTCCAAGAATTTTATTTTTCTTGTCGGACTCGTAAAAACTGACGGATTGTAGCTCGCTCTCTACAGAAACTAATCTCTTTCAGAAAATTGTTCCGGCAGCATCAAAAATCACTGGTTGTTGTTACCAGTTGACCTTCTAGTTTATTTACAAATCTTTATTTTTCTTCAGATGAAATTGAAAACAAGTTTTCACTTTCGAGGATTATTGGCTTCAACAAGTCGAGCAGACTTTGTACAACCAGTTAAAACTAGATCTGACACAAGAATGCAAGAAACAGGAATATAAACATGTACCGTAATTTCTGCCATTTAAGTCGCTCTGCCCTATATATCGCATTAGTCCAATTATGTCCAATAAATTGGAAAAATCCATAAACGTGTCGCACCTCCGTACACGTTGCATCTATTATGCGTCACCGGCACCGCTGACGCGTCGCGTATGTTACGCGTCACCGCCCTGCTGCTTATGGCAGCCACAGTAGCGTGCATGGATAGACATTAACAAGATTAACAAGGTAAAAACAATTATTTGTTTGCTGAAAATTATAGTAAAGATGTGTCTTAGCTTAACCTTTCCTTAATAAATGCACGTATTTGTCAAATCAGCTGGATTTAAAAAGTAATTTTGCTACGTGCGCGCGCACGGATGGGACCGATGCATTTCTTTAAAATTTAGCAAAATAAACGCTTTAAAAAATACATTTTTTTGCTGACATTATAGCAAAAGTGTTCCTGAGCTTAACTTTTTCTTAATGAATTCACGTAATGTTCAAATCTGCTGCATTTAAATTGTTTCACTTTGACGTCTTACAAATCGTTGCGCGCGCTGCAAAAATAAATCGAATTTTAGCTCAAACATCTCCTACAGCTATAGGTTGCAAATATCCATCCAGTGATTACTTTCTGTAAGTTTCATCAAAATCTGTTCTGTGGTTCTTGAGATATTTTGCTAACAAACACTAGTTCAGACCTACTTCCAGAGTTCAGGAGGCCGGGCTGTGACAGAAGCCCCTTTCATAAGTCAAATATGCGCAAGCCCGGCTTTAACCCCCCCCCCCGGGGTCATTCATAAAACAAAGTTGAATCCGGCCACGGCCCGGCCTCAATGGAGCATTCACAAAACGATTTGCAGTGCGGGTTGAAAAGAGGCGTGGTGAAAATCTGCAGCTCAGAAGACGTGGTGCCTGCGTGTTTAAAGTGGGACCGCAGAGGTGTCTGTAAACAAACATGGCGACGCTAGCGAACATCGTTGTGCTTATCCGAATGCTTTTGTTAATAAATGCCAAGATGCAGCAATTATTTGCGCGAAGACCGACAAAATCACATGCAAGCTTCGACACAGCATTGCGCACATTGAGGAAACGCCGATCAATAAAAAAAGAAAAAGATTCGGCAAAGAATAGCGAGTGATGCGCAAGCGAAATACAAATGTCATGTTCTTGTTTACACATTTAAATGGAGCGCGACAGTGGGCACGTCATCATTCCTCCCATTATTCAAATCAGTTTAAAGCCGCAGACACCCCCACACCTTTCACAAGTCGACAGATCCGGGCCTGATACTACCTCTGCTCGCGGATCAGGGGCGCATCAGAGGCGAGTAAAATTTACTCGCCTATCCGCCTTCGTGTTTTTTCTGAATGCTCGTTGGAGGACTGAACACGCATCAGGCCCAGACTGAGCTGTCTTATGAAAGGGGCTAGAGTGAGTCCGAGCAGAGGAGGCTTTTTTCGGACACATGAGCTGGGAACAGTCGGTGGACCCTAGCGGTTGAATGTGGTACTGCTGCCCCTAGCGGCCAAAAGTGGTACTGCTCCATTTTTTTCGTCAGAATGAATGGAAACTGTCATTTTTATGACCGATTTTTTAAAAAGATTTTTATTAGCACTTTGAGATTTTTATTAATGAAAAGTGCGGTATAAATTGAATTCATTATTATTCATTATTATTATTATTATTATTATTATTATTATTATTATTATTATTATCTGAGGCAAAAATTGGTCTAAAAATATGGGAGAAAATCCATAAATATGTCGCTTCGCCCCATAAGTCGCAGGACATGAAAATTAGTAAAAAAAAACTGTGACTTATAGGCCGGAAAATACGGTACACTGTATATATATTTTTTTCTTTCAACTGCTCCCTTCTTCAGGGGTCGCCTGCAGCGAGCTGAGTCGCATGAAGACTTTGTGATTGTTGTTTTTTTGTTTGTTTTTTTACATAAAAAGCACAGACCACCGAGCTACCACAGCCCTCTGTGTGGAGCAGAGAGCTGCTATCTAGAGAAGGGAAATCTGAGATTGTCAATGGCAAAATTAATTTTCTGCATTCAACCCATCACACCTGGATATACCCAGGTGGAGCAGCTGTAAGTGCCCGGGGAGAAATTGGGGATTAGGTGTCTTGATCAGAGACACCACAACATGTGGGACTAGCTGGGAGTCGAACCACAACTGTCTGGTCCCAAGTTGACTCCCAGACCTCTATGCCATCTCAGCCCCAATAGGGTGCCCGGGGGGGATCAGATGATGGGGGTTAAGGGCCTTGCTCAAGGGCCCATAGTGGGGCAAATGAGGGTGGAGGCAGGTGTGGGTATTTCACCTTTTCCATTTTGATATTATCTGTACCAGGAGTTGAACCAATCTTCCTATCACAGGCCCACCTTCACTAACCTCTGCACCACCACTCCCTCACAAACAAGAAAAAAATAATGTAAATTTTATTTAAAAAAATTAATCTGAACAAAAAACAGTGCATGGTGCCGACAGCTGAAGGACGAGGTGGATCCAACTTGATGGAAACCGAGCAGTGACATCAGGAGAGGAAACGAGTGAAACACTTTGAAAAGACTGATGATAAACAAATATACTGTATAGTGTATGTATGAGGAAAAACAAGGGCTTCTCAAGGATGTCATATCCTAATTGAAAGTGACAGCTTCAATTAAAATTATAATCATTCTGACCGTTTTGTAATTAAAAGCAAAAAGACTGATTGAATTGACTCATTAACTTGAAAAGCGTGGTGCAGCCTGCCTGGTGGGGGGGTGGGGGTTCAGTTGCTGAATGGAGAGGGACTGAGCAGACGTGAGGAGGTGAAGAGGATGAAAAGGATCATTGCACTGAGGAAGAATGATCTGCTTCAGAAACATTTCAGTGGGCCAGTGGTTTAATAACTAGACTGCAACTTTATTTTATTTTATATTTTATTTATTTTATTTTATTAATTTTACATTCGGTATAAAAACACCATTTTACATGTAATATGAAAAAGAAAAAAACATAAAATGAAAGGTGGCAGAAAGAAGAGGAAATCTTATTTTATCTGCCCCTTTTTTCCAAAACAAAAACATAATCAATTCAAACAATCAATTTAAATAATACTCGTCAATGAGTAATCAAACAAAAAGAGCATTTCATCACTTATCTTAAAATTTATAGTACAAAATTCATTTTAACTGAAAATTTCAATATTTTGTTAACAATTTAGATTTGATCATTTTTTTAAACACAAGCACTGATTTTGCATGTTTTACTTCATTTCCTAAACCGTTCCACAAACCAACTCCCTGTATTGAAACAGACCGTCTTTTTTAAACTCGTTTTGTATTGAGGTTTTGCAAAAATCTCAGTTCCCTTAAGACTATAACAGCTCTTTCTCTTAACAAAAAGCATTTGAACATTTGAAAGCAGTACGTTATTATGAGCTCTATACGCAACATTACTAATAAAATATTATAGTCCACCAAATCACAAAACTTCAGCAACTTAAGTTGGTTAAATAATATATTTGATGGATGACAGTAGGGCTTTCTTGTAATAATTCTCACAGCTCTTTTTCGTAAAATAAAAATAGGCTTTGTTAAAGTTTTACATGCCTTTCCCCAAACTTCAACACAATAAATTAAATGTGGAACAAAAATTGTATTATATAACAGATACAAAGCTTTATCGTTCAACAAATCCTTTACTTTATACAGTACTGCAGTAGATCTAGATACATTAATTTTAACTGAATGTGTATGCTGTTTCCACGACAGTTTGTCATCAATAACCACACCCAAAAACTTCACCTCACTTACTCTGCTTACTTCATCAATTTTAAAAGAAAAATCCATAGTTTTCTTTTTATTACTAAATAACATATAATTTGTTTTCTCTAGGTTTAATGATAGTTTGTTTAGTTTAAACCATGTTTGTAATTTAACAAACTCCATTTTTAACAACTCAGACATTCGTTTCAAATCACTACCAAAATAAAAAAGTGGTATCGTCAGCAAAAAGAACACATTTTAGAAGTTCAGACACCTTCACTAAATCATTTACATACAAAATAAACATCATTGGTCTAGGTATTGAGCCTTGTGGGACTCCACATGTGATCTTGCAGAGGTTTGATCGTGTATCATCAATTTGTACAAACTGTTTTCTATCTTTCAAATAACATACCCACTGTAGTGCTAGTCCTCTAATACCATATTTGTTCCATTTATTAATGTGGAGTTCCCCAAGGCTCTGTACTTGGAACAAAGCTATTTATTTTATATGTGAATGACTTGGTAAATGTGTCAGGACTCCTTAAATGTGTACTTTTTGCTGATGATACCTCGCTCAAGGTACAAACAATGGGGAGACCGGTCCTTTTCTGTTGCCGGCCCAAAAGCCTGGAACAGCCTCCCCCTTGAGCTGCGTGCCACCTCTGATCTGACTCTGTTCAAAACCAGACTGAAGACCCACTTGTTCAAAAAAGCTTTCAGTGTGTGACTTTTATTACTTTTGGTATTTTAGTATGTAGCTTTTTTGTTTACATTGCCTCCTTCTATTGCTGTTGCATTTATTCTATTTTCACTGATTTATTGTACCAGTTTATACATTTTTTACCCTGTTAAGCACCTTGGTCAATGCAAGGCATTGTAGGAAGATGCTATACAAATAAAGTTTATTATTATTTATTATTATTATTATTTAGGTAG
>JBBPBX010065234.1:0-16106 GCA_038048925.1 Garcialebias charrua | reverse complement strand
AAAAAAAAAAAAAAAGTACTTCTTCCTTTCCTAAATCCTAAATCCACTCCGATATATTTTTAATATGCTTTTTGTTTCTATATAATAAATTAAGCTTTCATTAATAATTTTCTCCATAACTTTCCCCATATGAGAGGTCAATGCTATTGGTCTATAACTACCGGTACTAGCCTGACTTGGATCCTTGCCTGGTTTAGAAATTGGAACAATCACTGCTTCTTTCCAAGAGTGGGGGATAACCCCCTCTTCCCAAATGCTATTATAAAGATTTAAAAGAATTTCTTTGCATTTTTCTGTAAGATTTTTTAACATATTCTACGTAATCTGATCCCTTCCTGGAGCTGAGTCCTTTGTCTTATTCTGAGCAATGTTCAACTCTGAGATCGAGAACCTGCTGTTCTGTAGGGGAGCAACAGAGAGAGTAGCTAAATCACTCACTCTCTTTGCAGATGTCAGAGCCAATAGCAGGACTGTTTTAAAAGACAGAAAGTTAAGTGGCACCTCAATTAAAGGCTCAAATGGAGCTTTAACCAGGTTGCGTAAAACCAATGTTAAATCCCATTGAGGGATGAGTGGGTGTGTCATAGGCCTGTGCTTCTGCACACTTTTCAGAAAACGCTTCATCAGTGGGTGATTAAAAGCTGTTCTGTCACCGAAACCTTCATGACAGGAAGAAATAGCAGCAGCATAAGTTTTTATTGTGCAGAACGTTACATTTCTGTCCCATCAGCTGCTGCAGAAATGACAGCACGCAGCCTATCTGACATGAATTGGCCTCCATGCCTCTCTCTGCACACCAGTGCCGAAAATCTGCCCACTTTGATGCATGAAGTGCTGTGGTAGACACAGCTCGTGCGTCTTGAATTGTTCGTACCACATCTTGGGCAAGGTCCATGTTTTCTAGGCAGATCCTTTCAGCATCCAAACCCAGAGGTGCTGATCTATTTCCGGGTAGGTCCTGATCGCTCCTCCCGCCTGGAGGAGCGCATCCTTCCTCCAAGGGAGCTTCCACAGTCGGCCCAACACCAGCTGTTGCAGGTTCGGAAACCATGAAGCGTTCTTTCGCTCGGGGGCCACGAGGATGACTGACAGCTCCTCCTCCCGGACTCGATCCAGGACGCGTGGAATGAGCGGAACTGGAGGGAACGCGTATAACAGCTTTTTGGGCCATGGACTATGCGCAAAAGCGTCCACTCCTAGGGGTGGATTGTCCCGTGGACTCAGCGAGAACCACAGCTGACACTGGGCGTTCTCCCGTGTAGCGAACAGATCCATCACCACCTGGCCGAATCTGGTCCAAATCTGAGAAACCAGTTCGGGGTGAAGGGTCCAGTCCCCGTGGCGAGGGCCGTCCCTCGACATTATGTCCGCCCCCTTGTTCAGGACACCGGGGATGTACACTGCTCTGATCGAGAGCAAGTGTTGTTGTGCCCAGTACAGCAGCTGTCTCGTAAAATGTAGCAGCAGGGCCAATCGGACACACCCTGGCGGTTAATGTTTGTTGCTGCCACCTTGTTGTCTGTGTGAATCAGTACATACTGATTCTGCAGCAGAGGAGCAAAGGGCTGAATTACTTCTAACACTGTGAACAGCTCAAGCACGTTTATGTGATAAGATGTGTGATCTGGCCACCGTGTTCCCACTGTCTGAGACAGACACGTTCCATCCCAGCCTGACAGAGATGCATCGGTGAACACCGAAACATGTGACGTAGGTCTGCTGATGGGGACTCCCTCCGACAGAGTGAGGAGTTTTTCCCAGTGACGTAGGTCGGTTCCCACGGAAGGGGGAACAGAGCTCATCCATCTCCTGTGACGCACAGGATCTATGCGCAGGTGGGCAAACCACCTCTGGATTTTTCTCATGTGGATCAGACCAAGTTTTACCAACACGTGAGCAGCTGACATCATTCCTAGGAGGCGCATGACAGTCAGAGCTGTCACAACTCTGCAGGGTTTGACACGGCTGAGCTGAACTGTCAGAGCGTCGGCTCTCTGCTGTGATAAACGGGCTCTCATTGTGTTTGAGTTTAGCTCCACTCCCAGATAAACAATCATCTGGGATGGGAGAACAGAACTTTTGTCCCAGTTTACAGAAAAACCCAGGTTTAACAGATGTTTTGCTAAAACTCTGGTCTGTGTGGCTGCTTCCTCTCTGGATCAAACTAGTAAAAGAAGATCATCCAGATATACAGGTAACATAATTCTCATTCCTACCGTGCATAAAGGCTGCAAATCTATTAGAGTATTTTAATGTTTATCATCTAAAACTTATCGTTCAAACAATGTATCTGTTCACTCCCTGAGAAATACTTGTCTTACACAATACTTGTTTACTGAAGAAACAGAAGATCAAAAGAATGGCCCTCATGCACGAACCGTTCGTACGCACAGATTTGTTCTTAAACTGTGCGTACGAGTGATTTAGGATCATTTGTGGCATTCAACAATGTTTTCGTATCCTAAGATTTTTTTCAGATACAAACAAAATTTACGTGTGGTCCAGACCTGTCGTATATTTTACGAGGAGTCGGTCTGCTGTTATCCAGACGGCCTTTTCTCCACTAATTCATTCATTCAACCTTTATTTAGTCAGGTAAATCTTTTGAACCTCATGGGCTCATTTACGAAAGCGACCTGCTAAAACTAAAGAACAATGAACAGCAGTGATAGAATTTCATTAAACAATAAACAAACAAACAATAAACAATAGAAAACAAAAAGAGAGAAAAAAACAAAAGATTTTTTTTTTTTTTTTTTAACAAAGTATCAAAAAACTAGCAAAACATTATAAGGTAGACGTATAAAATCAAAGACAGGAACAAATCTGCATTGGTTTTTGCCAGGATTCCAACAGATTCTGAAAACCATTTAGAGAAGTCAAGGTCGAGAGCTTCAGATCTTTTTGTAAGATATTCCATGAAGCAGGAGCAGAGTAGGAGAAGGCCCTTTTTCCAAGTTCAGTCCTCACTGACGGAACACTGCAGGTAATCATGTCCTGAGAGCGCACACTGTAGCTGCACTCACGCAAAGACATGTAGGAGGAGATGTATGAGGGCAGCAGACCAAGAAGTGATTTAAAGATGAAAATGTACCAGTGGAAGAGTCTGCGTGAGGTTAATGATGTCCAATTAACCAGTGAATACAGGGTGCAGTGGTGGGTACGATAATCACAACCAGTTATGAATCTTAGTGCACCATGATAGACCACATCCAACATCTGCAGGGTGCTTTTAGGAGCATTCATGTANGAGGACCCTCATCAATACGCATACCGCGAGAACCGATCAACAGAGGACGCCATCTCTTCCGTGGTCCACACTGCTCTCACCCACCTGGATCAGAAGGACTCATACGTGCGTCTGCTCTTTGTGGACTTCACATCTGCCTTCAACACCATGATCCCCCAAACTCTGATAGACAAACTATCTACACTTGGACTAAGCCCCTCTATTTGTAACTGGGTACTAGACTTCTTAACAGACAGACCACAGTCCGTGAAGATCCACAACTTCTCCTCCTCCACCATAACCCTCAGCACTGGCTCTCCTCAAGGATGTGTGCTGAGCCCCCTTCTGTTCACTCTGCTCACATATGATTGTACAGCCACACTTCCAGGCTGTCATATTGTTAAGTTTGCAGATGATACAGCGGTGGTGGGATGCATCACAAACAATGATGAGTCCAGCTACAGACAGGAGGTGGAACACCTGGAGAGCTGGTGCAAAGAGAATAATCTTCACATGAATGTGAAGAAGACAAAGGAGATGATTGTGGACTTCAGAAGGAACAAACACACCCACGCCCCACTGAAAATAGGTGGGTCTGCAGTGGAAGTGGTCTCCAGCTACAAATACTTGGGTGTACACTTGAATGATAACCTCAGCTGGAGCAACAACACCACCAGCCTGATCAAGAAAGGTCATCAGAGACTCTACTTCCTCAGACGGCTGAGACGTGCTGGTCTGAGCAGCCCAGTTCTCACCTCGTTCTACAGGTGTGCAGTGGAGAGCGTCCTGTGCTCCAGCATCAACGTGTGGCATGGAGGCTGCACAGTTGAAGAGAGGAAAGCTCTACAGAGAGTGGTGAAGGCTGCACAGAAGTCTGTTGGAGTCAGTCTCCCCACCATCACAGACATTTACACCTCCAGATGCAGGAAAAGAGCCACCTGCATCATGAAAGACCTCACTCACCCAGCACACTCACTCTTTGCCCCACTCCCCTCAGGACGGAGGTTGAGGAGCATCAAATGTAGAACCACTAGACTGAGGAACAGCTTCTACCCTGAGGCTGTTAGACTCATGAATAAATAAAAATAAAATAAAAAATAAACACTGCAAAATATCACATTGTGCTGATGCTGATCTGTTTTCTTGTTGCTGTGTTCATCTGTGTTCATCTGTGACCATCTGCTCATACAAACTCATGTTCGTGCTGCTGTTTATTTCCACTATATTAGGCTTAGTGTATTACTAGTTGATGTTTTTCTTAGTTAATTCTAGATGTTATTACTGTTTTTCTCTTGCATTTGTTGTTGGATGTAACTGGGACCCCGTGTACATAATCTCGTTTTCATCACATGTACCACATGCGGTGCAAATGACAATAAAGACTCTCTGACTCTGTTGTCGCTGGCCATGCCGGTCCCTTCAACGGGTGGGGGGGACGGGAGGAGGGCTGTGACGTTATCAGGTGGCGAACAGTCTCTGAGACCTCCTCGCTCCTCTGCGATTTTTCAAGGATGTTCTTGAAATTTGCCCCAAACAGCATGTCTGATGTGATTGGGCCTTCCAGCAGGTCTTTCTGCAGCCTCTCAGGCATGGATGGAGCGAGACGGAGCGAGGCGGTCCTCTGGATCATTGTCATCCAGGCGGCGGTGCGGGAAAGGCAGACCATGGATGTGGCGCAGAGGTTCAAAATGAGGTTGGCGGCCTTACACAGGGAGCTCTTTGTCTCCTCCGGCAGGTCTGCTTCCTCCGGCCTCTTCGAGATGCTGAAGGCAAGCAGGACGATATTGTTGTTCGCCGCCACCGCCTGTAACGAACATTGGTGAGCTGGGTTTGAGAGCTGAATGATCGTTTGGACATGCTTTCCTGGAGGGACCGGTCGCTGGTCCATCCTGGAAACCTTTGCGCCGAACGCCTCCGCAAGGCTTGGCTCCAGAGGAGGAACCGAGGGAAAACTCTGCTTGGTAAAACCATCCACTCTGGTGATGGAGGCGAAGGTGGAGACGGGAGCCATCAGCTTGCCGGGCCCAGTTGCAGCCTCATTCCAGTGTGAATCACAGCTGGAAAGGAGGGCCAGATAGGGTCTGGGCGACGAGCTGGGGCAGTGCCAAAAATCTTCCCGCCAGATCATCCGATGGGACGGGGAAGGAAGAGGGACAGAAAAATCCCTTAGCGCTAGCTCAGCCTCCTGATTTATGCCGGGAAGTTTCAGGAGGAGAGCGCCTGCAGCTGTTAGCGGAGCGGTCACCGGCATAGGAAAAAACCTGAGGTGGTTGAGCATCCGCTCGACCATGCCTCTTAGGGTGTTTTAGGGCAGCGCTTAGCGGCGTTTGCGTACCACGCACGTTTCATGCAGGCTAAATTTAAACAAAAAGGTTGCATGTTGTGCGTAAAAATAGCAGGCCCTACAATTGCGCTAACAGCAGATGTACGCTTTCTGTAGCTTTTCATGCAAAAACAACGCCGCAAAGAACAGTTTTCTTCCTGGTCGTGGTTTTACCATACCATACCATACCATTTTATTTATAAAGCACTTTAAACAGGAACAAGTCCACACCAAAGTGCTGGACAAACAAACACGCAACAGGCAACACAGACAATGAAGTACAACACGAAAAACATAAAAACATTGCAGATTATAAATCAAACGATCCAATACAAATCAAGACATCACTCACCACTTCCTACGGCTATGTTGCCTGAAAAACTTCCCGGTGACATCTGTTAGCCGCCGCCATGCTGCTCTCCAGGAGGGGAGAAGCAGTGGGGCTATTGCTAGCATCGCCTTTTCCGACAGAATCATCCGATTCACTTCGCGGTTCTGTCGAGAACAAAAGGCGATGGCGTCGTTCAGCGAGTAGTTTTCCGCCATGGAGAAAAAACCTCCTCAACATTAGCCTGTAGCTTGTTAGCCTGAAAAGGGCTGCTCGTCTGCCTCTCTTCTGGAAGAAGGAGCTCACAGGGATGGCATCGGAAGTGGGTCGGGTGGTGTCGGAGCTGAACGACGACTTATCTTCTTCTTTAAACAGTGCTCGCTGGATGAAGAAAAAATGGGAGCTGTCTCACCATAATTTATACGGACCGGGTGGGCCCACACAGCAGGTGGGCATGGACTAAAGTTTTCAGTGTGCGCTGCCTCGCGGAGGGATATACCCACTAGCGAGAGCCTTAAAGGGCGAAGCTTATACGAAATAGAAACACAGTTGCTGCAGTGAAACATTTTAAATTAGGGCAGAAAATCAGCAACAAAGACAGAAAGAAAGTCACCTTTATTTGATGGATATAAACAAGCTGGCCAACACTCAATAGTATTATTCTGATACAGCACAGACGATAGCAAACGGGCACTGAGGACAGCCTCCTATAGTTAAAAAAAAAAAACGTTGCGTATCCATGCGTCATTCAAAACTTGCTCAGTCTCACTTTTTTTTTTTCCGGTCTGGGACATGATAAAGTGTTTTTTAAATAGAATTTTCTCTTACATATTTCATAACAAATACACACACACTTGCAGTTGTGCACACCCAAGCGCACTCACACACACACACACAGACTCTTTTTCTGAATACAATCCCCTCCAAAAAAACATGCTGCACTCTCACAAAACTGCACAGGCTGTCTACTAAGGGGACACAGTAAGTGAGACACACGTCAGTCTTGAACACGACATCACACCGTCACAATGCACAATGCAGATGCAGCTAATGGACGAGGAATGACGCATGTCGGAGACGAGCTCACGTCCAAACGAACGATCATTCAGCATGCTGGACACACATTTGAGTTAGTTCCTAGCTCTTTTTTACTATACAGCTCAAAACATTTACTTTTATAAATAGTACAGTCTCAAACTGGCATGTTAAATAAGCAGAAATGATAGAAAATATAAAGCTTAAGAACTGAGAAAAAAGTAAAAATAAATGCAACATTTGCTCTGTCAAACAAAAAGTACTTCTGGCATTGGTCACAGTGAATTGTTCGAAAGTTTTCAGCAACAAAAAAAAACTAAAGGTTTACAGCAATAACGAGAAAGTGAAGAGCAGGCTTTTTTTAAACTTCTTTTGAAGGCCTTTTAGACATGAGAATGTGAATCTACACTTTTCTATACACAGCTGCTTCTAGGCACAGATGAAGCCTTTACTTCTTATACTTTGACACAAACTAAGTGCAAGTCTCTCCTTTATTTCTAGGATTAGTCCTTTAGTCTAAACCCAGATTAGCAGCCCCATTTTCTAAACCTTAGTGTCACTTTAGATTTTCTTTTCTTTTTTCTTAAATTTGTATTGTTTTTGACACAACAGTAGAGAAATCCCTCTGCACAGACAGCAGGAGATTATCTACGTTATCGTCACCTTCATTTGGCACATAAGAGTCAGCATGCATGGGCACAATTAAAATGTTCCATGTTGTCTGCTGTGTAAATCATGTATGCTATGGTAGGAAAACTCCCTACTTCAAGTATTCAGTAGATAAGGACCTGAAAATGGAGGCTTTGTACTCCACCACGCCCTGATGGAGAAGTTTGAGGATTTTTGCTCCTCTGTCTGTTTGCATTGTCTTTCCTTCATAAAAATAATAAAACCCGGTCTGTGACAGGGAATCAGACGTAGAAGATGACACTTGATTAGTGAATTCAGGGGTGAATTTAGAGGCGCACACAAACACCTGATACTTGACACACAGGCACTGTGAGGACAAAGGAAGGAAGAGGGGATTAGTAACAGTCTGATTCTTTAATACTGTAACACCACGTGTTAGTTTCTTTACTTGATCAGCTGCCACAGTAACACGCATCACCACCTCTTCACGTGACAACAACAAAAACACACAAAGCAAATGCATCCAGACAGAGTCACTGAAACCTCATGTTGGAGGAGGGTTTGTTCGTCCTCGTTCACAAGTGCACGCAGACAGAATCTCACCGCTGCCTGTGTGAGCTGCGCAATACAAAGCAACTTGTTTCTGCTTTTAAAGTTGTCACCACAGGCCAAGTGGGCTTCAGCTGAGTTGTACTGACATGAAAGGGAGAGTTCAGATGGTTTGAAGTGGGGTTCTGTGGAAATGTTCTGAACAATTAACATCTTACCTGTTACACGTAGCTGTTTGAACAACCTCAATTTGGATCAATCAAGTTTATTTTGACTGGATTAACAAATAATTAGCCCGAGCGGAGTAAAAAGGAAAATTGATTGTTGTCATCTTAAGACAATTCCAGACTCAAAAATGTCTTACCAGTTTATGCAAATACTATTTTGACGGTCTTACCCCTCTGGCAGTTTTGAATTATTCCATATATTTCTACTGGAAATACCTCAAGGTGAACTGAGAGTTCTGCACTTAGAGCTTTCAAATAACCATAAAATCCTACATAAATATCAGTGACAGTTATTAGTTGTTATCATCACCATAGGTAGCGCTCAGACTGTTCCCTCCTATCTCGTAGTAGGTTTAAAGTAACATTTTTATCAGTGACAATATGCACTGCAGCTCATGAGTAAAACCGTAAGTGTAATTTAGTTCCTAAACCTAATCTTACACCTGACCCAGACCACTGACCCCAAACTTAACCCCTTTACCCTTGAGCCTTAACCTAACCCTGACCCTAAACCAGGGGTCTGCAACCTTTACAATAAAAAGAGCTATTTCTGTCCCTTTGTTCACTAAATTAAAGGTGTCCGGAGCCACAAACCTGCTACAACTGTGATTCTCAACTGGCGGCCCGCAAACCACTTTAACCTCCTAAGACCAGTGGCGGCCGGTGACATCAGCCACCAGGGGGGGCTATTTCTACAAAATAATAATAATAATAATAATAGTAATAATAATGATAAAAATATTAGGAAATGAAGGGGATAAGGACAAAACAACAAGAATAAGAAAAGCACTGCTTATATTTTTACAAAACACTAACATTAAAAGAAAATTACATTTACTGTTAGGGTAAGAGGCTGCAGACCCGAACTCTTGTGTGACATTGTTGGAGGACACTTTTCTGGCCAGTAGGGTATAGTTTTCTGGCCATTGTAAAGCTGAAAATATCTAATGTTTTTTTTAACATTTGTTTATATTTTTACATTTTAAGACAACATAACAGACATGATTCTTGTAAAGAAGGAAAAGTAAAATGTACATTCCCAATTAAAAATGAAAAAAAAAATATAACAATGAACTAGGTCTAGGTAAAAACTTTTAATTGTGGAAAAATTAACTATCCTACTTTGAATAAATAAAGTAAAAGTATGTTTTACTCCTTCTATTAGTTCTAGTATTCACATATTTGCTAAAGAAATTACAGAAAATTTGCCCAAACTAGCCCTTTTTGTTATTATAAGAACCAGTAAAATTCAGTTTAAAGTTAGCTTTGATTAAAGCTTGAAAGAGCAGCTGCGGAGGGACCAAAGAGCCGCATGTGGCTCCAGAGCCGCTGGTTGCAGACCCCTACCCCAGACCCTTGAGTCAAAACTTAACCACATGACCATATTATCAGTGATAAGGACGTACCGGTACCTTTAAACCTACTAGGAGGTAGAGGAAGGCCAGTCTGAAGGCTACGAATGGGGATGATAACAACTAACCATTTAATGGATGATACCATCCAAAGTGGGTGAAACTGACAATAAAGTAAAAGTTCATAAAATAGCATTTGCATGAACTAATCTATAATTTTCACGACTGGCTCAGACTTCCTGTTGGCTCGTCAGTCCCACCTCTCCAAAGTGAAGTTGTTCTAAACATTAATAATTATTCCCAATTTTTCCACAGAGCGCCACTTTTAAAGGTCTGAACTTCACCTTTTATTAGGAAGGAATGTAATTATATTTTCTTTTCTAGACTATCCATAAAAGATACACTTCTAGGTTGACCTTTTACTGCTGCACTAAAGCTGTTTTTATTTGGGCTGTCCTGCATTTTCAGACAAGGAATGTTAACTTGGTGCTGAAGGGTTTTCTCACAGCATAGATGAAACTCTAAATAAAACACCTCTGACCTACAGCCAGTTAGAAAAATAACTATAAAGGGGGTGGAGGTGGGGGTCATATCTTGTCAGTTTGAAACATTTTTTGAACACATATCGACATACTGTATAGATTTCTCTCTATATGTATAATATATGCATATCTATCTTATGTATACATATTTTACGAGGCACAGGCCACCTTGTTGAGAAGGAGAAAACGAGTCACCATGTGTGGGGGAGGTCACACAGACTACTGCTGGAAGAGAAGAAGGATGAGGAGAGCAGGACCTTGCCTGAAGTTCAGATTTTAGAAACATCTACTGAACTCTTTCACCACGTCATAGTCACAATACTGTACCTATTGTAATATATCTCTAAGGAAATGTGTGTGATTCATAACATTGTTCACAAAGCCCCCCTCTGTTGAACTGTATGTACAAAGCAGTCGTTTACAGTTGTTTACGAAGCCTGGAGCGGGATCAAGTCCCTCAACCGTCAAAGGACTAACAGATGCTCTGGTTAGATCTTCTGATACCATTTAGTCGGAGCACCAGCAGAAGCACCATTAAGAAAAATTCCTGCAACACAGAGGAGGTGCATAGTCTCACAAAATTATAATAATCTGTTGACCGTTTTCTTGGTCGCTTTGATTGGATAATTAATAATTTACACTGATTCAATACGCATGGATAATAAAAAATGAATAAAAAAAAACATCCCCTCTAGGTTGACATCTGCATAGATTGATTTTTATGTGACTACTTCTGATTGAAGTGAGGTAACGTGAATAAAAAGATGCTGATAGGAGCCACAGCTTTCAGGTTTAGACCTAAAGCGTGCGGGGCACGTGCAGCCAAGGAAACACGGAAAGGCTCGAGGTGCTCCCATTGGTTAGCCAAAGGTACTTCGTTGTGCCAACAAGAAATGCCAACAGAAAACCTAAAACGATTGGAATGTGTGGAACATGAGGACGCCATCGCAATGACAAAAGCTCCGGATGAGACCGTTAAAAGATGGACCTTCATGGGGGATGTGTGAAAGTGGAATAATCAGGCCCTGGGTCCCACAAAATAAATACAGCTCATTGATAACTTAAAGAGCACACTGAGAGTCATGAGAGCTACGTGACGGGGTCAGATGTCACCGCAGGGGTCAGGAAGGCAGCAAGGACGGAGGAAACAGGACGTCAGGCCGAGGAGCCAGTCAGAGCCTGAGGAGTGCGTCAGGCAGGTAAAACAGTCAAAGTAAGATGATGGAAATAATTCCGTGCTGTCAGAGACTGCCATGAGATCTCAGCTGGGAGGATGAAGAGGTTTCATTCAGCAGGCGACCGACAGGTGAGGTGTCTTCTCTGAGACCTCTGTTTCTATGGTGATCTGGTCTGTCATAGCAACAGACTGTCTGTATCTCCATCACTGTGAACTGTTTGCAAACGAAGAGGCGGATGTTCTTCCCGCTCAGTCAGATCGGAGGTCCCACGGCACCTGTGTGAAAACATATAAAAGCAGTCATGGATGCAGCAAGGATCAGGCAAATTGTATTCATTGTGCTTTGGTTACCTGCTCAGATGTCAGTCGCAGTGCAGAATCTGCACACCTCTTTTTCCTCTTTTTCCTCAAAAAGAAAATAATAAAACAAAAGGCTCCCACTGATTCATTGAAGGTAAAAAAAAAAAAAGATTTAACTTGGGGGTGTTTTAACATCATGGGATGGTCGTGCTCCTCCAGTAGTGACCGAGTCATCTGAAGGCAAAAGATAAAATGATGTCAGGGTGTAGGTGGCTGGACAAATGAAGTTAAAAACTAGTGAAGAAGT
The DNA here is from genome assembly GCA_038048925.1 of Garcialebias charrua. Taxonomy (NCBI): domain Eukaryota; kingdom Metazoa; phylum Chordata; class Actinopteri; order Cyprinodontiformes; family Rivulidae; genus Garcialebias; species Garcialebias charrua. The sequence continues at coordinate 4,107 of JBBPBX010065234.1, read as the reverse complement.
TTATCTTACCCCTCCAAACAACTTTGGCTGTCAAAGCTATGCCCAAATGCCCTCCTCGTCATCCTGTGTGTGAAGAAGAGACCGTAACCACAAACCCAAGTCACTTTCTATCAACTGATGTAATAATGTACCATTAATTCTACTCAAAAGTCAGTGTGTAAGTAGCCTGATGCTGTAACTGTAAGGATCAGGCTGTTTTAAAAGTACATTTTCATAGTCACCACATAAACATGAAGGGTTTAAAGTAGTTTGTGAAAAAGTAGAAGAAAAAGACCTCTTGTGTTTTCAAGTTGTTTTGTTCGTCATTCTTTCTGAAACTTTGATTTCAATCGACATAATTGGAAAAGGTTTGTAATGTGCAGAAACCAAAAATATACAAATTTAACATTTACCATGATGTCAGGTGTTACATCTTTGCTTTATTGTGAAATCTTACCATGTAAAGTCTAGTCCTGTCTAGTTGAGTAAGAAGTATGATGATTTTCTATCAAATGCAGTTTAGCTTAAAATGTTCAAATAAAGCATTCAATATTACTTTTCACTTTGAAGCAGATGAAACATAATGAGCATTTTTACAAGTTAATGTATGCAGGTGATTGTTCTCTGATTTAACAAAATTTAAATATTTGATTTTAATCATCAGCAACATGAGGGGAAATTAAGTAGCTGTTATAAACTTAAGGAAATTATACAGTAAATAAATATTTGCTGATTATTTTTTTTATATACTGGTGGCTTTTTGTTTAGGTATTTCATCAACACAAAAAAAATACATTGAAGCATGAAGTTTTAGAAAACTTTATATCAAGTAAATTTTTTTAATTGACAACATAATTTTTTTTAAATGACAACAGAAGAAATATTTTCACAGATAAAAAAAAAAGAAAAAAAAAGAAAATCTTTTAATGAATGACAAACGGTTCAACTAATGTCATTATCCTCCCCAGAGATAAACCGTGGCCCAACTGTGCCATTTTATTTATGCGTTGGTTTGTAACAGGAGCCAGCTGAACTCTCACGGTCATGTTGTAACCTGGAAGTTATGCACCATAACTCATGTTCCCTGAAGGAAGGGAACGAGGTGCAAAATACTTGCTATGGGAATTGCACCCCTGCGCGATTGCCTGAAGGAATATACTCACGCCTTTACGGCAGGGGCGTCACCGCCGCGCCAGAGGCCCCGCCCTCTGGGTACTTAAGCGGCTGACGCTCGTCCATCTTTCTCCAAGATTGCACTTCACCGAGCTTTCAGCATTGAAAGGGCCAGATATGTTGCACCTCGTTCCCTTCCTTCAGGGAACATGAGTTATGGTGCATAACTTTCAGTTCCCTTTCAGTTGGTCTCTCGCTGCAACATACTTGCTAGGGGAACGTAATCAATTCACGCCCTTGAAATGCTCAGCAAAGTGCATGTGAGAACATCCGTCACAAAGACAGGCATCTCCCAGCTGCTTTCTGCAGGGAATGAAGAAAGCACATGCTAGAAGGAAAAAATGCCAAATGTAAAACGTCAACATGATGTCTCCACTGGGCATACATATATATAACACCAGCTAGAGACCGCATAGGTGTGCTCTATCAGTGTGACTAATGTTGTTTTCATATGTTTCGGGACAAAGCAACCAAAGCCTTAGGCTCTCAGCTAGGCCCCTTCAGAGGCCAGGCTGAAAGTTGCCATTACTCCAGACGTGGGTGTAAGAGTTGTCCACGCGCCTGAGTCAGCAGGTCCCTATGAGAGGGCAATTGCCATGGTATCCCAGATAGCATTGAAATCAACTCTGGGAACCACGTTTTCTGTGGCCACCTGGGGGCCACAAGAATCAAAGCGAGAGCTCCCCGACGTACCCGTTCCAATGTCGCCCCGATCAGGGGGACAGGTGGAAACGCATAGTATAGCACCCCTTCCGGCCAATCATGTGCCAGAGCATCCATACCCAATGGGGCATCTGCTTCCCTCAGGGAGAAGTAAAGGTCACAGTGTGAGCTAGCCTTGCAAGCGAACAGGTCCACAGAGGCTCTCCCAAATCGTGACCAGACCTGTTCCACAATCTGTGGGTTCAGGCTCCATTCTGACGCCAGAAGAGGACCTCTTGAGAGGGCGCCCGCTCCAAAATTTAGTTCACCAGGGACATGAGTAGCCCTAAGTGACAGGATCCTTGGAGCATCCTCTGCGCCAGTCCGAGGAGGGCCCGGGACCTTGTCCCTCCCTCTCTGTTGATAAAGGACACTGTGGTCCTGTTATCCGATTTAACCAGGATATGTTGTCCAGCAATCAGACCTTTGTTGAAGAAGTATTTTAATGACAGGAATACGGCCAATAATTCCAGGAAGTTGATGTGTAATCTGGCTTCCTGTTCGTTCCAAAGGCCACGGGCGTTCTGATTTCTACAGATTGCCTCCCATCCTGTTTTTGAGGCGTCCGTCGTGATTACCACACGAGACGACACCCTTCCCAGTGGGACCCCTTCCATGAAAAGGGACACATCCCTCCAGGGTTCCAGAGCCTCCAGACACTCTGAGTCTATCCTAACCTTTCCTGCTTGATTAAGCAGGCCCGGTTGTATTCGTTGGTTTATCCATAGCTGCATGGGCCGCATTTTCAGTAATGCGTGTGGCACACAGGGAATGGCTGCTGCCAAAAAGCCTAAAAGGCGTTGGCAGGTTTTCACAGGGACCTGATGGTCCAGTTTAAATCTATCCAGGCAGCGGCGAATAGAGGAAACTCGTTCCTCCGAGAGCCGTGCTTTGTATTGTACGGTGTTGATCTGTACTCCCAGGAATACGGTAACCTACGATGGAGTCAAATCACTTTTTTGTAGGTTTATGATAAAACCAAGAGACTCCAGGTGAGAAATCACCCTATAGGAGTGTGACTGGGCTTGCTTTCTGCTGTCAGCCAGAATCAACAGGTCATCCAAGTAATTCATGACCCTGAGTCCTTGATTTTTAAGAGGGGTCAGAGCTGCATCCAGGCATTTAGTAAATGTACACGGAGCAGTCTTTAAACCAAAGGGTAAAGCTTTTAATTCGAAAGTGTTTCCCTCAAAGGCAAAATGGAGGAATTTTCTGTGTTTCCTCCATACGCCTATATGGAAAAAGGCATCTTTTAAGTCCACTGTACACACATAGTCTCCAGATCTCACAGACTGGAGAACTTGCCGCAGTGTAAGCATCTTGAACTTAAATGTCTTAATCCTTTTGTTGAGGGCCCTGAGATCCAGAATTGGTCTCAGGGAACGGTCCTTTTTGGGCACCAGGAAGTACTTGCTGTAGTGACCGGAGCGTAGCTTTTGTCCTGAGACCAAACTAATCACTCCTTTTTGCAGCATCGTTGAAACTTCCTCCCTCAGCACGTGTGCACATGTAGGGTTAATTTTAGATTGCAGCACCCCAGTGAAGTGGGGCGTTCTTTTAGAAAATTGCAACTTGAGCCCATGACATATCATTTTCATGACCCAATCATTTGGTAGACACGCCTTCCAGGCCTGCGCATGCGCGCTGAGCCTGGAGGGAATGTTGCGTTGCTGCCCCTTGTGTCTTAGCGTCAACGGGGTGACCTTTGACCTCTCTAGCGCTTCTCCGGGCAGGTTGGTCGGCCTGACAGAAGATATTACAAGATCTGGCCATCTCTGGCAGAGCTTGTGTATCTTGCTGCTGTTCATAGTTTGACCATATGGTTTGTTCATAAAAATGTGACTCGAATTGAGAACCAGGGCAGTTTGTGCTTTGGTACTTTTATTTTCGTACATGCCTGAAACAGTGTTTGATTTGTTTACACATGCAAAGGTCGAGTCATGTTTTGTGCACACATACATGCCGCTCGCTCATCGTAGTTTTTTACAAGGGGAGACTGGGCTCAAGAGGTTAGGTTCCCGTACCACGTGGGCGGACAAACCTGTAAAATCATCAGATCGTCCTGTTTCATCAGGTCCGAGTCTGCTTTCCACATGCGGACACTGGAGAGGTTCTTGGCCAACCCTAGAAGGTTCCACCGTTACCGGCGGGTCTCTTCCGTGGGAGGCCACACAAGTTTTCCTTTGATGGGGCAAAGCTTTTTTGTGGCAGCCCCTCGCGGAGGGCTTCCGCTTGTTTGCGTCTTTGTTCCAG
>JBBPBX010065233.1:0-20012 GCA_038048925.1 Garcialebias charrua | reverse complement strand
AGCTCAGGGCCTCGCGGTCCGCGCCATGAATGCCTTGGCCCAATGCAAGCCTACTTGGCGGAGAAGCTGCAGGAGCTCCAGGTAACGACAAACAAACAGGCTGCGACAGACATCCTGGAGGAAGCCCGCAAGGCGACTGACTTCGTCCTGCGAATGATGGGGACCGCGGCCATCGCTCAGGGGAGATGCATGGCCGAAGGGGTCATTGCCCAGCGCCACCTGTGGCTGACTCTGACGGACCTGCCGGAGGGCCAGCGGTTCCCGTTCCTCCACCACCCGATTGAGCCGACAGGACTCTTCGGGGGGGCTCTGGAGCGTATCCAGAGCAGGCTGGAGCAAAGACGAAAACAGGCCGAGGCCCTGCACGAGGGGATGCTGAGAAAAACTTTTGCATCTCCCAGAGACACCAGCGGGAGCAGACCCGTGCAGCCTCGACACCGCTCAGCCACACCGTCCCCCGCAGAAAAGACCAGCTTACGACGGGGAGCAACGGCAGAGACCCGCAGTAGGGTCATCTCAGGCTGGCCAGTCCTGGACCAGGAACAAGTTCATTCCTCGCCAAGCGGTTCCGCCAAGAACCTCCTCGGCGAACCGGGACAGAAGGGAGAAGTTGGCCTAACGCGAGACCACTTCACAGTTTTGCAGGTTTGTCCGCCCATGTGGTACAGGAACCAAGACTTTTAAACCCAGACTTTATTTGTAAAAAGCTACAAAAAGCTAGTGACATTTGTGTGTGCACAAAACAAAATGTTTCGGCTGTATGTGTAAATAAGACGCATTTTTGTTCTTCAAAACACGAAAATAAAGTACCAAAAGCACAAAATGCCCTGGTTCTTGACTCAAAAAACAAACAAACAAAAAAAACACAACAGCACCATTTTTGTGGAAACAGGCACGATGAAGGGAGAGGGCAATCACCTCTCCTCCCTCGTGAAGCACAAGGTGTCAAGTCAGTGTAGAAGCCTCAGCGGGACATCTGGGGTTTGTCTGGAGCAGACAGACTTCATGGCATCCGCTGGTGGATAGGCCAGCACGTCCGGGGCCATGCGGGGAGGAGGCAAATGCTCCCTCTTCTGCACCTACGACGCACAAACAACCCACAATAAACATGCCTCACAGGCTCACCGTGCACGCACAGGCCTGGAGGCATGTCAACAGAACACGTGGGTCATGACGACAGTGTGTCGAGGCCTCCGGCTGCAGTTCCACAAGAGACCGCCCCCGTAAACGGGGTTGCTGCAGTTAAACATAAACCCAGACCGTGCACACGTCTTAAAAGAGGAAATATCAACAATACTGCAAAAAGGAGTGATAAATGTTGTTCCAAAACACAATATGCACACCGGTCACTACAGCAAATATTTTCTAGTGCCCAAACGGGACCAGAGCTTGAGACCGATTCTGGATCTCAGACCACTGAACAGGAGAATAAAAACTTACAAATTCAAAATGCTGACTCTGAGACAGGTGATCCAGTCTGTGAGACCAGGGGATCACACATGCACAGTGGATTTGAAAGATGCTTTTTTCCACGTGAGCATTTGGAGGAAGCACAGAAAATATCTTCGCTTTGCATTCGAAGGAAAAGCTTACGAATTCCTGGCTTTACCTTTCGGATTAAAAACTGCACCACGCACATTTACAAAATGTCTGGACGCAGCCTTGACCCCACTCAGGGGTCAAGGGGTCAGAATTATGAATTATCTCGACGATCTGTTGATTCTGGCCGGGAGCTGAACACAAGCCTAGTTGCACTCACGGATGGTGATGGCGCACCTGGAGGCTCTGGGCTTCATCATAAATCTGCAGAAAAGTGATTTGACTCCATTACAGATTACCATATTTCTGGGTGTACAGGTCAACACCATTTTGTACAGAGCATGGCTTTCAAAGGAACGGGTCTCATCCATCCACCTTTGCCTGGCACGCTTTCAGCTGAACCAGAGAGTGTCTCTGAAGCTTTGCCAGCGCCTTCTGGGTTTGCTGGCAGCAGCCATCCCCTGCGTGCCTCAAGCATTATTAAAAATGTGCGCTCTGCAGATATGGCTAAACAAACAAATGCATCCTGCCTCCCTCAGGCGGCAGGGAAGATATTGATCAACCCAGAGTACATGTCAGCCCTGGAACCCTGGAGGGATCCTTCTGTGTTAACGACAAGCGTCCCACTGGGACGAGTACTGTATCGTGTGGTGATCACAACAGATGCTTCAAAGAGCGGTTGGGGAGCATTTTGCAGAAACCAGAATGCCCAAAGGCTCTGGAAACAACAGGAAGCGAGACTCCACATCAACTTCCTGGAATTGAAGGCTGTCTTTCTGGTTTTGAAGCACTTTTACAAAAAGGGACTGATTACAAAACATGTCCTTATAAAATCGGACAACAGAACTACAGTGTCCTTTATCAACAGAGAAGGGGGGACAAGATCCCAACCCCTCCTCGGCCTGACACACAAGCTGCTCACGTGGTGCAACCCCTGGATATTGTCACTGAGAGCGACACACATCCCGGGCGAACTAAACCACAGGGCAGACGCCCTCTCAAGAGGACCACTGCTAGCCTCAGAGTGGAGACTGAATCCACGCATCGTGGACCAGATCTGGACACGATACGGGCGGGCATCTGTAGATCTGTTCGCTTGCAAAACCAGCACACATTGCGGCCTGTCTTTTTCACTGAAAGAAACAGATGCTCCGCTGGGAACAGACGCTCTGGCCCACAGCTGGCCAGCAATGGTGCTATATTACATGTTCCCCCGTCCCTCTGATTCAGGCGACGCTGGAACGTGTACGTAGGGTAGCTCTTTCCCTGATACTCATAGCCCCCAGATGGCCACAGAAATCGTGGTTCCCAGAAATGATGTCACTGTTATCAGGGACACCATGGTAGCTGCCTCCCCACAGGGACCTGCTGACTCAGGCTCACGGGCAGCTCCTTCACCCACGTCCAGAACTGTGGCAACTCTCAGCCTGGCCACTGAAAGGAACAGGCTGATGGCCTCTGGCCTCCCCGGTAATGTCATAAACACAATACAAGGAGCTAGAGCCCAGTCAACTCAGACTCTCTACGCTCGAAAATGGCGTGTTTTTGAGGCCTGGTGTCTGGTAAGGAATATTATCTCATATTCCTGTGACCTGGTCCAGCTCCTCACCTTTTTACAAGACCTGCTGGAAAAAGGCAGCTCATTTTCTACCATTAAAGTGTTTTTGTCAGCTATCTTGACATGTCACGAAGGCTGGGGAGGTAAAACACCCGGTGCCCACCCTCTCATGATACGTTTCATGAAGAGCGTACTGAGGAAAAGGCCCCCTAGCAGGACTCTGGCCCCATACTGGGACCTTCAGTTAGTCCTGGATGCTTTGTGTGAGCCTCCGTTTGAGCCTCTCAACAGTATTAAAGGGGACCACAGATGCAAAATTCACTTTTAAATGTTTTTTTACTCAACTTTGGGTATAAACTTCATATAAAAACAGTACTAGGGCCAAAGAAATGCACCCAGTGGTTTATTTACTCCAAGTAGATTTATTTGTCTGCGATGGAAACTTCGTTTCTCAATTCCTACGGTTTGTGACGTCACAAACCGCAGCCACAACCCACACCAAACCTGAGTCCAGCCCCTCACCTGATTCCTGATTTCATCTCATCTTTTGTTTAAATGTTCTTAATTTCATGTGTACAGCACTTTGTTGCAGCTGTGGTTGTTTTAAATGGCTTTATAAATAAAGTATAATTGTTATTTTTACGTTTTAGTTCAATTTTTAGCGATCGCTCCCAACGCGCAGCCGGCAGAAATAAAACGAGCAGACCGCCGGCGAAGGGACCATCTGCGGACGGAGCTGCTGGGAGCTGCTGGCTTTTGAGGTCCGTGGGGTCCGGTCAGAGGTTGCCTCATACGGATAAATTAACTGGAGACACTCGGTGAACTTTGTGTGTGTGTGGACTGAAGCAGCGATCGCTCCCAAAAGTGCCGCATGCAACGAGCGGTTAACTGGCGGTGTGCCGGAGGAGGAAGAGCTATCATTAGCCTCGGAGGTGGGCTAATGCTAAAAGGAGCTGCAAATGGCGGCGCGCACACGGCTTTCGGTAAGTTATCTTAAGCTAGCACTAACAGTAAGTCAAATGAGTAATTAAAAAGAGCTAATTTTAAAACGACAACATATTAGAGATACTGGCTGTTTCAGACGGCGGAGTAAATGTAAACAGATTTTGGTAGGGCGTGGCATTCAGAGCTCATTATCATAAACCGTCGTTTAGAACGGAAGTCAGAAAATGCATAACTAGAAAGGGGATATTTATTATCTAAGAATTATTTTGTGCATTAAATTGAATAAATATGGTTTGGATAGCCCACAGAAATACCATAAAAATTTAAAAAACCAATATGTGGTCTCCTTTAAGATAGACATGTTATCTTATAAAACTGCTTTGCTCTTGGCTCTTTGCTCAGCTAAACGTGTGGGTGACATCCACGCTTTATCTGTGCACCCAATGTGTACCAGATTTGCCCCTGACAAGTCAAAGGTCACCCTGCATCCTAACCCCTCATATGTCCCAAAGGTTCCAACTCTAAATCCCAGAAGTCTGGACTTTGAGCTCTCTGCATTTCCTCCCCACCCTGTCCTCATTGAGGAGCAGAGGAGGTTGAATTCACTCTGGCCCGTCAGGGCCTTGAGTGTTTACATCAACAGAACTGTCAGTTGGAGGAAAACAAACCAACTGTTTGTATGTTTTGCCAATCCTGCTGCTGGCAGAACCCTTTCAAAGCAGCGCCTCTCACACTGGGTGACTGAGGCCATAAAAAGGGCGTACAGCAGCAAAGGTCAACAGGTGCCCTCTGGGGTACACGTCAATTCCACTCGAGGTCTGGCAGCCTCATGGGCTCTGTTTAAGGATGTTCCAGTGGCAGACATTTGTGCTGCTGCAAACTGGAGTTCTACAAACACGTTTGCAAAACACTACAGTTTGGATGTCACTGCATGTGACGTCACTCAGGCGGTACTCTCTAACACACAGTAGAGATCAGCCAAAATGCCTAAAGTATAAAGGCAGAAGTTCTCACAAGCATGCATTTTACAGAGCATTTCAAGGCTGTGAATGAATTACGTTCCCATAGCTAATGTGTTGCACTGAGTGAACCTGACTGATAAGGGAACTGAAAGTTATGCACCATAAGTCATGTTCCCTGAAGGAAGGGAACAAGGTGCAACACAGTTTGCCCTTTTCAATGCCCAAGCTCGGTGAAGTGCACTTGGAGGAATTAAGATGGGCGCACGGGTCTTTGTACCAAGGGGGCGGGGCCTCTGTGGTGACGCTGACGCCCACCTGCCTTGTCCAAGGCGTGATTGTATTACTTCAGGTGAACCATGCGGCGGCGCAATTCCCATAGCTAATGTGTTGCACCTTGTTCCCTTCCTTCAGGGAACATGAGTTATGGTGCATAACTTTCAGGTTTCCTCTTCTACACAGAATGTAGTCGACCTGTGTACGCCTTCCTCCACTCTTATAGGTCACTCTAAGCTCCTCCCTCTTTTTGAAATATGTGTTGACTATAGCCATTTCCATTCTATTGGCAAAATCTACCATCTGTCCTTCCTGGTTTCTTTTGTTGCCAGCAAACCTACCCATCATTTTCTCATCCTGTCACGAATGGGTTTTTGGATTCAAAGACAGCCAGACACAGGAGTTCAAAAAACAAGAACAGTTTTTATTAATTTACTGCTGGTAGCTGGAGAGATGGGTCAGGGTCCAGGTGGGAGTCCACTCTTCTAAAACAGTCAGGGTCGTTACCGTGGTCAGAGAGGCAGACAATATCCAAAGAGGGGCAGGCAAGGCAAAGAATCCGTAGTGCAGGCGTGAGGTCAAAACTAGGCAAGGTAATCCAGTCTGTGGCATGAAACAGGAAACTATGATGGCTTCAAAATCAGGGACCATGAGAGGTGTAATAATTCAGCACTGGTGGAGAGTGAGAATGCAGCTTTTAAAGGGTGCAGAGCAGGTGAACTAGATGGCTGAACAGGTGAGTGGAATCATTGCTGATTGCTGGGAGGCGTGGCATGGAGTGCAGGGAGCAGGCTTGAGCTGGAGGATGGGTGATAGGCATTACAAAGCAGGGGAAGATAAACTATGACTAAAGGGGCTGACTAAAGGGGCTGAAAACAATAACAGGAGTGAGTGAGTGTGAAGGTAGGGCCAATGGGAGGTGGGTCAGCGGGGCCGCTGATCATGACATAGCCCCCCCTTTAAGGTCCGGCATCCTGACGGACCACTAGAAAAAATAAAATACTAGCAAGAACAGGGTGGGTGGAGGGGGTCTTTGAGGAGGGCCTGAAACGGAATAACAACCAGAAGGGCTGTCCAGAGTCGTTCCAGTTCTCCGGTGGGCGACCATGAGGTCCTCCGGCAAGTCGCAATGCAAAGGACGAAAGGCCGGGTGACCCTCCAATACATAGCAATGGGGCCAGATCAGCAGCAAGTAATGCAGGTGTGAAGGTTTGTGGAGCCTCCTCTGCAGCAGCCGACGTGGAGAGCTGTGGGGCCTCCTCTGCAGCAGCCGACGTGGAGAGCTGTGGGGCCTCCTCTGCAGCAGCCGACGTGGAGAGCTGTGGGGCCTCTGCAGCAGCAGCCGACGTGGAGAGCTGTGGGGCCTCTGCAGCAGCAGCCGACGTGGAGAGCTGTGGGGCCTCTGCAGCAGGCGATGGGGTCAAAGCTGCAGCAGGCATGGTGGTCAAAGCTGCAGCAGGCATGGTGGTCAGAGCTGCAGCAGGCATGGTGGTCAGAGCTGCAGCAGGCATGGTGGTCAGAGCTGCAGCAGGCATGGTGGTCAGAGCTGCAGCAGGCATGGTGGTCAGAGCTGCAGCAGGCATGGTGGTCAGAGCTGCAGCAGGCATGGTGGTCAGAGCTGCAGCAGGCATGGTGGTCAGAGCTGCAGCAGGCATGGTGGTCAGAGCTGCAGCAGGCATGGTGGTCAGAGCTGCAGCAGGCATGGTGGTCAGAGCTGCAGCAGGCATGGTGGTCAGAGCTGCAGCAGGCATGGTGGTCAGAGCTGCAGCAGGCATGGTGGTCAGAGCTGCAGCAGGCATGGTGGTCAGAGCTGCAGCAGGCTTGGTGGTCAGAGCTGCAGCAGGCTTGGTGGTCAGAGCTGCAGCAGGCATGGTGGTCAGAGCTGCAGCAGGCATGGTGGTCAGAGCTGCAGCAGGCATGGTGGTCAGAGCTGCAGCAGGCATGGTGGTCAGAGCTGCAGCAGGCATGGTGGTCAGAGCTGCAGCAGGCATGGTGGTCAGAGCTGCAGCAGGCATGGTGGTCAGAGCTGCAGCAGGCATGGTGGTCAGAGCTGCAGCAGGCATGGTGGTCAGAGCTGCAGCAGGCATGGTGGTCAGAGCTGCAGCAGGCATGGTGGTCAGAGCTGCAGCAGGCTTGGTGGTCAGAGCTGCAGCAGGCGATGGAGTCAGGGCTGCAGCAGGCGATGGAGTCAGGGCTGCAGCAGGCGATGGAGTCAGAGCTGCAGCAGGCGATGGAGTCAGATCTGCAGCAGGCGATGGAGTCAGATCTGCAGCAGGCGATGGAGTCAGATCTGCAGCAGGCGATGGAGTCAGATCTGCAGCAGGCGATGGAGTCAGATCTGCAGCAGGCGATGGAGTCAGATCTGCAGCAGGCGATGGAGTCAGATCTGCAGCAGGCGATGGAGTCAGATCTGCAGCAGGCGTGAAAATCATGGAGTTTGCAGCTGAGGCTGGACCTGCTGCAGGCAAGGAGCGAGGAAAAGTCTCTGGGGTGGGTATAGAAAACTTGGCCCAGAGCATGGTTTTTACTAGCTGCATCTGAAGGTCCAGCTTAGTCAAAGAGCCCTCAAGCCCAGAAAGCCACTCCTGTTCTGACTTTGAATCCATTTTGGCTGAATTATTCTGTCACGAACTGGGTTTTTGGATTCAAAGATAGCCAGAGACAGGAGTGCAAAAAACAAGAACAGTTTTTATTAATTTACTGCTGGTAGCTGGAGAGATGGGTCAGGGTCCAGGTGGGAGTCCACTCTTCTAAAACAGTCAGGGTCGTTACCGTGGTCAGAGAGGCAGACAATATCCAAAGAGGGGCAGGCAAGGCAAAGAATCCGTAGTGCAGGCGTGAGGTCAAAACTAGGCAAGGTAATCCAGTCTGTGGCATGAAACAGGAAACTATGATGGCTTCAAAATCAGGGACCATGAGAGGTGTAATAATTCAGCACTGGTGGAGAGTGAGAATGCAGCTTTTAAAGGGTGCAGAGCAGGTGAACTAGATGGCTGAACAGGTGAGTGGAATCATTGCTGATTGCTGGGAGGCGTGGCATGGAGTGCAGGGAGCAGGCTTGAGCTGGAGGATGGGTGATAGGCATTACAAAGCAGGGGAAGATAAACTATGACTAAAGGGGCTGAAAACAATAACAGGAGTGAGTGAGTGTGAAGGTAGGGCCAATGGGAGGTGGGTCAGCGGGGCCGCTGATCATGACACATCCCCTGTGTTTCCTTCACCAACATGTCCATTCAGGTCTGCTCTAATCACCACTCGCGCAGTGAATACTCTCTATCACTTCATCCAAAATTTCTCCATCTCCTCTGCGTCACATCTAACCTGTGGACCATGACCGCTAACAACGTTAAATCAGACCTACTTCTACCTTCAGACACATCACCCTATCTGACACTCTCTTCACCTCTACTACATTCTTTGCCAACTCCTCCTTCAGGACCACCCCTACTCCATTTCTCTTTCTATCCACACCATGGTAAAACAGTTTAAACCCTGCTCCAATGCTGTGAGCCTTGCTGCCCTTCCACTTGGTCTCTTGGACACGTAAAAAAATCTAGTACCTTCCTTCTCTGCATCATTTCAGTTAACTCTCTACCTTTGCCTGTCATTGTTGCCACCCTCAGCCCTACATTTTTGACTTTCCTCTTCTCCTTCTGTCTCCTGACACGTTTCCCACCTCGTACTCTTTTACAAACAAAATTTATGATAATTTCAGAGAGGAAATATGCACCTTCTTTGAAATTATTATTTCAATTATTTACATACAGTAATTGGATTTATGATGGCAGGCACTTTGCTGTTCGGCATTTGTGGAGCCTTGTTTTATCGGAAACTGAGGAAGACTTCAGCAGCTATTACAGCCATGTCTAAGCTTCCGAGTCAGTATGAAAGTTTGATCCGTGCCGTGGCCTAGCTAAATCATCTGCTTCACGAGCTTAACCGTAAGGTGGAGGTGATTTATAAGAATGGCAGGCCACCCGCGGTTTCTGTGACTCGTCAGCGTGGTGGGTTCAACCTGGAGGAGGATTCATAGCATGGATCAGTGGAACGGATTCCCACAATTAGACCATTTTGGATTTGGATCGTCAAGATGGACACTCAAGGCTGCAGGGAAAAAAACTGTCTGCCTGAAGAAAATCAACAATCAAGCTTATCTGAATCTGACTCCCCAACAGCCTTGGAAATGGGCTGACTATCAAATTTCTCCTGGGTCATGAGTAACCGAGGACAACAACTGCATCTATCGCACCCCCCCCCCGGAGAACTTTCTGTGAGCGCTTATCAGAACTGCTGGCTGGAAACATCACAGAACTGTGGCTGATCTGAACAAAGGCTCATGGACTAATCTCATTGCCTGGACCTCAAATGCATATGTAAATTGTCTTAACTGTGCTTGCTGGTAGAGTTTTTTTTATGTCTCAAATCGTGTCCTAATAGACAAGATGTGAAAGATCTTTTTTTTTCTTTTTTTTTCTTGGCATTTTTAGTAATAAAACAAACTACAGTACCATCAACACCCCTCTCAAACCAAACAGAACAGCACATCAAATAACAAAGGTTACACAGTCAAAGCAACATAAAGTAAATTCACCAGATTATGAAACACACCATTTCAAGAATTCACCAGGGAGCAAGGGCTCATATAATACGGGACATTAGTCTTTTGACCAACTACGATCCCTTCATTGAATAGATTTTAGTACAGAGTCCCATATTGTCCCAAACATGTTCATTTTCTCCTCGTTGTAATATCTCAATCTTTCCAGGGACAATGTGTTTGCCAGTTCTCCCAACCACTGTTCAAATGTGGGTACAAAGTCCTTCTTCCAAACCTTCAAGATCAACTTCTAATAATGGTGCATTCACACCTAACAGCGTTTCAACGGCAGGAGCGTCCAGCTTACATGCAAAGTCAATGGGGGACGCGCTTCCAGCCGCGTCTTGGCGTCGGGCGTCACGTCACGTGCGTGTTGAGCGTGATGGAAAGCGTTTTTCCGTGCACGTGAACCCGCGTCAGCCTCCAAAGCACACGTTGATTTAGCTGAAGATTTCGCGGTTCAAACATTCAAACGCCGTTCAACTCTCCCTGATTGGTTGATCAGGGAGAGTCGGGGGGAGAAGAGAGGGGGTCAGGGGGAGAGGGGGAGAGTCCCTATGTGACGCGGAAACGATTGCGCAACTATGTGACGTATTGTTTGTGGGACACAGAAAAAACCCGCGGAGTCATGGACTATGGAAGAGAAACTCATTGTAGCTGTGTGTTCGCGACAAGTCCTTCACGACCAGTCAAGTCTGCTCTACAGAGACAGAAATAAAAAGCTCCTCGCCTGGCGGAGTGCAGTGAGGACTCGGTATACCGGTAAGCTCCTCCCACACACCCCGCAGCAGTTTCGCGTTCTGGCGTTCAGGTCTGGACACCAAGTGCGTCCACTTGCGTGCGTGACGAGCTTTTTGGAAGTTGAAACGCTGTTCGGTCTGGACGTACCATTAGCGATCACCATACCAAACAAAAGGGCAATTTTCTCATATTTATTGGCCAGGGGCAAAACCCCTGGAGCTCCGAGAATAGCAACCAGGGGATCAGGATCCCATTGTTTCCCAAAAGCAGTGGAAAATAAATAAAAAAAATTTTCCAAAATGTATGAAGCTGTATACATGACCAAAAGGTGTGGAGCAAGTTGCCCGTTGCTGCTTTACACCGGTTACACATTGGTGACTCATTCGGATAAAAAGTGCTTAATTTTTCTCTCGAATAATAAAGTCTATGTAATGTTTTGAATTGTATAAGATTATGCCTAGTATTAAATGAACAGTCATGTATACTTTTCAAACTTTCATCCCATACACCATCAGGTATTGGCTGTCCCATCTCATCCTCCCATACTTTCTTGATTTTAGTTAGGTCTACCGGTGCATTATTGAGAATGCTGTAAAAGTATGACACTGCCCCATGATTAACCGGATCAAATTTATTTATTGCCTCCAGAGTCTCGTGCCTGATAAGAGTTCTAAAATTGGATATATTTTTACTAACATAGTCCCTAATCTGTAGAAAACAAAAGAATCCCGACCGTGGAACATCATATACAGAGCTCAACTGAGTAAAGGACGCAAGGGTGCCATCTACGTACAGATCCCCCACCACACAGATACACTTCATTCTCCACATCTGGAAACCGACATCGCTGAGACCCGGAACAAAAGAGTTGTTTTCGCAAATGGGAGCATCCAAGTAGACTGCCGGAGCTTTTACATAGCTCCGTATCTGTTTCCAAATTCTTATAGTGTTGCCAATAACCAGATTATTATTGTAAAGCTTTTTATTTATTTTAGTAGGGCTGTTAAGGAGGGAGCCAAAGATGTATTATGACAATATCGTTGCTCCAAGGATAGCCAAGCAGGGCAGGAATTGTGAGATTGGTACAGGCCTTTCTTCCACCATGCTATAATGGATAGGTGAGAAGCCCAATAATATAATTTGAAATCTGGCAATGAAAATCCTCCTATCACTTTTGTTTTGCATAGGTGTTTTTTGGAAATTCTAACATTCCTGTACCCCCAGATAAAGGGAATGATGATGGAGTCTAACTGTTTGAAGTATGACACACTTATAAAACATGGAACAGAAAGGAATAGATGAAGAAACCGTGGCAATACCACCATTTTAATTGCATTAATTTTGCCGACCATAGTTAGAGGGAGAGTCTTCCAAAAATCAATATTCTGCTTAAGTTGCATAATTTTATTCTGCCAATTCAGTTGTAAGAGATCCTCCGGTCTCCTTGTTATTGTCACCCCCAAATATGTGGTTTTATAGTTTATCTGAAAAGACGTTTCTCTCAAAAAGGTCAGATCTTCTTTGGATGAGAGTAGCATTACTACACTCTTATCCCAATTAATGGAAAATCCGGAGAAGCTGCCAAATGTTTTAATCGTCTTTAAAAGGGGAGACATTGAAACCTGCGGTTCTGAAATGTACAACAGTATATCATCGGCATAGAGTGAAATGTGATGTTAATGATCAAACTTTTCAATGGGTAATATTTGGGGGTCTTGCCTAATGCTGGCAGCCAGGGGTTCAATAGCAATTGCAAAGAGAAACGGAGAGAGCGGACAATCTTGACGAGTCCCTCTGTGAATAGCAAAAGGACTAGAAATATTTTGGTTAGTAATAACAGAAGCCATTGGGTACGAGTAAGTTATTTCAATCAATTTTACAAATTGAGGCCCAAAACCAAATTTGTTAAGAGCATACATCATATGTGGCCATTCAACTTGGTCAAATGCACGTTGTGCATCTAATGACGTAATTAAGGCCTTGTCTGTCTGGTCCGAGTATAATATATTGAAAAGGCGCCAAAGGTTAAAAAACATGTGTCTACCCGGCATAAAGCCAGTCTGATCCTGGTGAATGATTGAACCTATAGGTATTCTGAGCCTGTTGGCAAGGATTTTCCCAAGAATTTTGGTTTCTACGGGTAACAAAGAAATTGGGCGATAGGATGATATGGACCCCGGGTCTCGGCCCGGTTTCAGGATAAGTGAAATATTGGCTTTGTATAAAGAAGGAGGAAGTTTAGCTATTTGCCTAGAGTAATTTAACAAACGCAGAAGTAGAGGTGATAGTGCGGAGCTGAACGTTTTGAAAAACTCCATGCTGAACCCGTCAGGACCTGGTGCTTTATTATTAGGAAAAGCAGAAATGACCGACTCAATCTCACGTAGAGTTATATGAGCCTCCAGCACTTCCGCTGAGTCCGTCGCCAGACCTGGCAGATTTAGGTCACCAAAAAACCTCTCCATTTTTTCAACATCCAATTTTCCCTGCGATTGATAAACTTTGGCGTAAAAGGCTGCAAAGCTGTCATTAATTTTATCTGGGTCTGTGAGAAGAGTCCCATCTTCGAGCTTGATACTATGTATTGCTCTCGAGGCCTGCAACTGTTTAAGCTGCCGAGCTAGTAGTTTATGTGGTTTGTCGCCCAGCTCGAACCATCTTTGTTTAACTTGTGTCAACAATTTAGATACATCTCTTGATAAAATAGAGTTGTATTCATAACGCAAAGCTGTTATTCTCTTTAACATGTCTGAACTCTTAACTTTGTATGAGACGTCTAGACTAGTCAACAGGTCATCGGTTTCTTTCAACCTCAACTTAGACTCCTTGTTTTTTGCCGCTTCATATGATACAATACATCCCTTGATGACCGCCTTCATAGCTTCCCAAAGTGTTGAGTCATCTACATCACCTGTATCATTAGAACTCAAGTATAATTTGATTTCATTTGAGATGTAGGAACAAAATTCCTCATCCTTTAGCAAAGTGTCGTTTAGGTGCCAGTTGTTCCTACCCTTCACGCTATCTAATTTAAGATTCAAACATATTGGTGCATGATCTGATATGTGAATATTATGGTATTTACACCCTGATACCGATGACAACAGTCTAGCGTCCAGCAGGAAGTAGTCAGAGAGTCAGAGTCAGAGAGAATTTATTGTCATTTGCACCACATGTAGTACATGTGTTGAAAACGAGATTATGTACACAGGGTCCCAGTTACATCCAACAACAAATGCAAGAGAAAAACAATAATAACATCTAGGATTAACTAAGAGAGACATCAGCTAGTAATACACTAAGCCCTAATGTAGTAGAAAAACATCATTATAAACAGCAGCACGAACATGAGTCATTATGAGCAGATGGTCACAGATGAACGCAGCAACAAGAAACAGATCAGTATCAACATGATGTGACATTTTGCAGTGTTTATTCTTATTATTTATTTATTCATGAGTCTGACAGCCTCAGGGTAGAAGCTGTTCCTCAGTCTAGTGGTTCTACATTAGTCAATCCTAGAATAGGATTTATGAACTGCAGAAAAGAATGAATAATCTCTTCCGCTAGGATTTAGCAGTCTCCAGATGTCTACCAAATTGTGGGAATTCAACACGTTTTTGAGAGTCTCTCTGCTTTTAGATATAACAGATCGAGGGCGTTGTCTATCTAAGACTGGATCTAAGGTTAAATTGAAGTCCCCTCCAATGATCATATTATAACTGATAAAATCCGGCACTGCATTAAAAAGGTCCCGAAAAAAAAAATGGGATCGTCAAAATTGGGTCCATATACGTTTATTAATGTTACTGGTATTGAGTTTAGCAGCCCACATATGATCACATATCTTCCTCTAGGATCCGAAATTATCTGATTATGGGTAAATGGTATATTTTTCTTTACCAATATTGCAACCTCCCTAGTTTTTGTGCTGAAGTTCGACTGGTATACATGAGAAGCCCATGAGGGGTTGAGGACCTTAGCTGCTGTTTTCTTACGGTGAGTTTCCTGAAGAAAACAAATGTCAGCTTTCAAAGCACGGAGGTGCGCATACACTTTGCCTCTCTTCAGAGGACTAATTATCCCTCGCACATTTCAGCTGATAAAATTAACCCCACCCTTGTGGTGCTTACATGGGCCTGCTAACATTTGTTTGTGTGTAATTTATTAACTTGTAGTTGTATGACTGTGAAGTTATCTCCAAAATATACAAAATAAACTGATGTGCAAAAAACACCCCTCCCACCCAAATGCCTAATCCCACCCAGCCCCCAACCTAACTGAACCACACCAGTAGCAAAGTCTCCAATCCCCCAACTTAAAGCCAGACCTATCAGTCCATAAAGGGCCAAGCTAGTAACATAGCTTCCCATCTTCCCAACCAAAACCACCAACTCAACACAATAAACAACTTTAAAATAGCTGAATATAATGATTTCACCCAGTAATTTAAGCTATTAATTACTCTTTACATTACTCATGTTCAGATGTAATGATAAAGATATTGTCCAACCTGTTTAGTTCAGTCCCAAGCCGTTACCTCACGTCTCAGAAAATTGTCCGCATCTTCTGGAGTGTCGAACACAGCGGTGTTACTGTTCACGGTGACCACAAACTTAGCAGGATACCGAAAGCCATACCGAATCCCTTTGGATTTGCATTTCTCCCTGATGACCTGAAACATCTGACGCTTCTTCATCACCGTCGAGGTGAGGTCAGGGAAGATGAACACCGGGCGCCCGTCATACTGAAGAGACTCCTTTTCCCTCGCCAGCCGTAGTACTCACTCTTTCTCCTGGAAATAGTGCAGCTTAACGATGATGGCCCTCGTCTTTCCATCCTTTGCCTACGTCAGATTCCGATGCACCCCATCCACTTCAATTGGCCGGGTGAAGTTGTCTTCTCCTAGCAGTTGCGGTAGTAGCTTGATGACGAAATCCAGCGGTTTACCGTTTTACTGCTTCATTAAGTCATTAACTGTTGAATGCCCCATGAACTGGGATCCCAGGTATCTGGACTGTACCTGTCCCCCCTCCCAAAAACGAAGGTGTAGGTCCAGCTGCTTGGTTTTGGTGGTTCGATTCAGGCTTTCATCGAACATGAGCACAAACGGTCCAATCATTTTGGAAATTAGTTCTCTTTTTATAAAGTCTGTAAAAACACCACACATATCTTGCAGATGTAATCAACTTTAGAAATGACACGGCGGTCAGATGCTTTTTCATCCGTGAACACGTCAACAGAAACCGGGTTTTAATAGAACCACACTAGACAATTCTTATCCGCAAGCAAACTCAAAACAGCGTTTTAATAGAACCACACTAGACAATTCTTACCCGCAAGCAACATCAAAACAGCGTTTTAAAGAGTTGAACAATGATAATATCTCGGCTTCAAATGATAACAACATGCACTTCTGCTATGTCTTGAACACCCTCAGCCAAAATGATCTCCTTCAGAGTCAAACAATTGGATAATTAGATGCCAACATGACATCTTACAAGTTCATGAGATCACAGATTTTAGGAATAATCAATTAGAAAAACACGTACGGGCCACCAATATGTAGGATACAATGGTTAGTGCTAAACTGACACACTTTACCTTAATTAATTACTTGTTCTTCAGCAGAATAGTAATTCACAGATTCTATTTCTTTTCAGGATTACAATAACAACTCTGTGATCATTTATGATGGACAATAAACCAGAAAACCATAAAGGTGAGGAAACGTCTCAGGTTGTCACGAGAGAATTAAACTCGGGTTTTAAGTTGCTACCCGAGTCCCATCATATTTTCTGGTCTTCTGGTGTGTTGGACCAACGATCCATGGTTTTATTTTATTTTATTATAACGTTTTATTAACATTATAAACACAGAATATGCAAAGGCAGCGAGAGAAAATTCAGCAGGAGGCGGAGCTGAAGTCAAGTTCAGAAGACCACGGGGGAGCGCGCAGCCAACGAGCATTCGCATGTTCTCATTCAAAGCGATGCAGGACTGTTTTATATGTGACACAAATGTATTAATTTCCCCTTCTTAATCCCTTATCTGGAGTTTTCTTTTCTTTTTTTTTGCCAAAAGTAAGTGATCATCGCTCCCTCCTCCTCCTCCTCTCCCTCCGCTGAGTGAAATGAACAAGGAAATGACTGAGGTTGTCACGAGAATTAAACTCGGGTTTTACGTTGCTGCCCGAGTCCCATCAGATTTCCTGGTCTTCTGGTGTGTTGGACCAGCGATCCATGGTTTTATTTTATTTTATTAGAACGTTTTATTAACATATAAACACAGAATATGCAAAGGCAGCGAGAGAAAATTCAGCAGGAGGCGGAGCTGAAGTCAAGTTCAGCAGACCACGGGGGAGCAGCCATCAGCAGAGGCCACGCCTCCAGCAAGAATCGTTTCTCAATGGAGAAAGTCCAGACCCTAGTCCGAAGCGAAGTGAAGGACAAGGGTCTGGTTTTAACCAGGCTAGTGTTAATGTTATGATTATCAGATGTTCATGTGTTGTGTTAATATTATGAATATCAGATTTTCATGTGTTAATATTATGATTATCAGATGTTCATGTTTTTAACTCAAGCTTGTATACAAAAGTTGAGCTGAAGTCAAACCTGTTAAATATCAGACAATATAAGACAATATAAACTTTTATATTCATCAGATGTCTGCTATATCAATCAATCACCTTTATTTTTCCAGGTAGAGTCCGTTGAGATGGAGATCTCTTTTACAAGGGTGACCTGGTCAAGTGGTCAGCAGCACACGTCACATGGTAATTGACAATAAGCATTTGCATTTACCAACAAAGATGGTTTTATGAACCTGTTTGTAGCAGCCCTGAAACATTTTTTCTTCCACTGTACAGGAGGACATGGCAGGAGGTGATAATGAGGGGATCCTCTGGTCCAGCCTGGATGTTTCTGAGAAGTGGAGTCGCCACTGCACATAATAAGTGTTGGCTTTGATTATTATTCGCCCCGAATTCGTTATTTTGGTTTCACTTTGGATCAAAAAGGAGAGATACACTTAAACACGACAGACGCTCACTTAAAGTTCCAAACCAGTTTAATTTATCATAAGTTTAAAAGTCACAGAATACATTTGTTATATTTTATAAGCTATATATATATATGATCTCATATGAGAAGACAGAGAGAGAGAAAGAAAGAAAGATAGAGAACAAAGAGAACATGAATGCGCATTCATGGAGACAGCATACAACCTGATGGGTTGGTCCCTTGTGGCCTCCTGCGTTGTCTGATGGAGGAGGGAAACTTATACTTTTATACTCTTCTGTGGGGGTGTTTTCTGCTCTCAACCAATAAGAGAAGTTCTGCTTTGTTTTCTTGTAGGGTGTTTCCTGCCTTAACCAATAAGAGCAGTTTTGCTTTGTTTTCTTGTCTTACTCCACTGCCAGAAAGCTTCTGTTCTGGTTTACCCAGGCCTCAGGGGGTTTCAGCTTACTCTGGTTTCCAAAACTAAATATACAACAATGCTGAGCACCCACAAATTACACACACACTAGTAGACCACCAAGTGACCAATCAGTGCAACTGGACACCAAACCACACCAAAGACACACATAGATTAGGGCTTGTTCTGACACTCCCTGACTGAGCAAACCTGCAGAACCAGAGAATGGCTTTAGGTGGACTTCTCCCAAGCCAAATATCTGCAAAGTCATAAAACTGACAGACAGACAGAGAGGACACAAACTGCATCATTTGAAAACCCCTTCTGGTGGAATAAAAACACGAAGAATAAAATATTTTATTTCACAACAAACCCCCTTTGGACCTCAATTCCTGAGGTCCATCCCAAAAGAAATAAAATCACACACCTAATAACGCAACTAAACGTACAGTATATATAAACAATATTCAATCAGTTTTTTCCAAAATCCTCCAAGTTATAGTTTTTTAACAAAAGCAATTGGCGCATCACTTCAAGATCCCTTTTTCCAGGGTGGACGTGATAAGTCTAACCGTCAAAGACCTTAAACAATGCACGTAGCAGCACCCGCAAGTTATAAGTATGCCTAAGAAAATAGCCAATGATACCATTATAGATACAAACACCTGTTTTCAGGGACCGGAGATCTTTTATCAGCCAATCGTCCAGTGGGTCGTCCAGACCCGAATGAATTCATTAATATGCAAATTGTAGAATATAAGGAAATATATGCAAACTATGAACGATAATAATAGTAAGCGCTTAGGATATTGCAGAATTATGAACCTTAAGTTCCCAAGTTCCTCCTCCAGCAGCAAGGCAGTTGTCTCCCTTGAACACACAAAAATAGAGAAAGAACACAAGATTTATATCACCATCACAGAAACATTAATATACTTTTTGAATGTGCCACACGTACTCAGGGGCATTCCCCTAGGTTGCTCGGGAATGTCCTCCTATGTCCCCGAGTTTTCTTCGTGTTATGTGAAACTCTAATATGTAATGTTTTTATCGTTCTAGGTGTCTGTTCTATGTGTGGATATTCCTAGCACCGAGTGGCCCCATAAAACAGAGTCCTTCTGGGCCCGCACGCAACTTTACTCGGCTACTTTGGTCTACAAAGGCACAAGAGTTCGAATGCGAGCTCTTCTTGTTGTCCTGCTCGATCCTCTTAGCTCCTTCCTGGTTCACGGGCTGGAGCACACTGAACCGTGTGGATCCCCTGGCATTGACACGCACTGCCTGTGGTGTACGTTCAGCTACCCCACACGGGTCCGTACTTGACCAGGGCTATCTGGTCTTGCCTCCTGTAAAATCTGTTGAGAAAATCTAAACCACAAACTTTCGACTCGTTAGACTACAACAGGGCCTTCTTGGTTTAACCCAATTCACTCATCTAAGAGAAGGCCCAAACGTGGGTAAATCCATATGAGTTAAATTACTCTCTATTGTCTATCCATAAACCCACTCACAATGGTGCTGATAAGTCAGATTCTAAAACGTAAGCCAATTTCTCCAATGTTATATTAAAATTTGTACCCGGAAATGTGCAATAAAACAAAAATAGAGTTCCATCCTTACCCCCTCAGCTGGAACATTTCCAGGTACCACCTATCATAAACAGAATGTGCCACAGTAAACAACACCCAATCAATTATAAATCAGTAGTACAAAGAATGAATCATGCATGTTAGTTAGGTTTGAAAGAGGCTTAATCTTCATTAGGGTTAATTATGAGTAGTTTTGAGGCGGTTCATACTTACAAAAATACTGTACCTTTTCACTCAGCTTATAGCAGAAATTACACACATAGAAATAACATCACAAGCGGCGGCAGAGCATAATTTAAAAAAAATAACATAGCAAGCGGCGGCAGAGCATAATTCACAAAACATTGTACACCTGTGGTTCTATACACGTTTTTCCTGAGTCAATAAGTCAC